>PVLD010009240.1:34165-78339 GCA_004027595.1 Dinomys branickii | reverse complement strand
TATATGGGTCCATACATCTACAATTCGAAGATATCAATGGATAAAGGAACAACTACTGTTGAGACCATATCACCTTGTCTATAGATTAGTTGTGATTGTACTATTTTCTATGATAATGGGTGTCTGTTTGTCAATATGTTTTTGTACTTTTATGTTTCTAAAATAAAAAAAAAATAAATAAATAAATAAAAAATAAATAAAAAGCTATGGCATTTTTATATAATGGAATATTACTCAGCTATAAAGAGGGACAGATTTGGGGCCTTTGTAGGCAAATGGTCACAATTAGACACCATACTCATAAGTGAAATAAATCAGAGGTACATGTGCAAGCAACGTATTGTGTCACTGGTGTAAGAATCTGAGGGTGGGAATATAAACTAAGAGACATGAAGGAAATCTGTTCAAAAGTAAAGAATATATGGGATGAGGGAAAGGAGAAAAGAAAGAGGCAAAAATGTATGTATGTTTGTACGTATATACATATGTGCAGGACTCCTAACATGGTTCTACTATTGTCTTATGTCACTTAATGGTAAGGAATAGTTGATGACTGGTTGTTTGATCTATCCTGTATGTCTATATGTGTTTTTCTGAGCATACACTTTGAAGATATCAATATGCAATGCAACAACTATTGTTGGTTTCCTGTTGCTCTGTCTATAATTCAATTCTGATTATACTGTTATTGTGCTACTTTGTGTCTCTTTGTTAATGCTTTCCGCTTTTTGTTGTTGTTGCTGTTGTTGAGGTAGTTCTTTTTCTTTCACACTTTAAAAAGAAAAATTATGTAAAAAAATGAAAAAGGAAGGATAATTATCTATGTGTGTAAGTATGTATGTATATGTAGCATATCTAACATAATTGTACTGCTGACTTAGGTCACTTTATTGTAAGGAATAGTTGATGATTATTTGTTTGATCAATTTTGCATGTCTATATCTGTTGCCCTGAGCATACACTTCGAAGTTATCAATATGTAATGCAACAACCATTGTTGATTCCCTGTCACCTTGTCTGTAACTCAGTTTTGATTGTACTATTCTTATGCTACTTTGTGTCTGTTTGTTAATATGTTTTTGTTCTTTTACTTTTAAAATAAAAGTGAAAAATAATAGGAGTCTATAGGCTCTAGTTTGCTAACTCCTGGTCTACACATAAAAATATAATGCAGATGAACTGTAAAAGTGAGTTCTGGACATAGCCTTTACCTTGTGAATGACAGAAAACTTGGAGACCATCTTCCAGTGTTTGAAAGCTATTATCCAGTTCAGCAAAAATGTTATAGCCTTTACCAACAAATGAAGTCTTGACATATGTCTTCATTTTTTATTCCACTTTCATCTTACTCATTAACATAAATGAAAATATCAACCAACATTTGTCAGGAAATACACCTGGAAATCTAGCTGCTAAACATTCATCAACATCACTGCATCAGATCCACTAAATTTATGCAGGAAAGAAACACTCATTCATCTGATTGAGATGCTTTATTACACTTAAATTGTATATTTTCTCTCTTACATACACACATCCCTACTTACATAGTTGGCATACCTTCTTTGGTCTTCTTAAGTATGGCCTTCTCATTTTTCACTTAAAACTGTTTTCAAATTATTATTGTTCCTAATATTATGTATATAATCATCATCATGTTCTTCCCTGTCTTTATGGTTTATTCCCCCAGCGAACTACTCAAAGTCAGTCTGGGTGGTAGTTACTTTTTCTGTGCTTCAGTGTCTTCATTTGACAAACGGATTTAATATGAATAAATACATTGTAGGGTCATGATAAGGCCTGAACAAGCTAATGGGTATAAAATGCATAGAACATGGCTAGCATTAAATTAGCACTCAATACCGGTTAGCTATTATAACCAATAATACTTTGAGTGGTAATGGTATTCTTATCATCCTGAGTATCATGGTAGATTCAAATCCCTGAACAGTCCCTGGCCTCTAGTGCGCATATTGTAGTATTGGACTTATGAATGTGACTTCTTTTCAACATCTGAAAAATAACTGATTTTAAAAAACAAAACACTTTTAACTGCATTTAATGTCTCTAGGACAAGATGCTAGTTGATGCATTGGTACTAAGATAAGTAAGACATAAACATAACCCCCTACTTCAGAGAGCTGACAATCTCATTGAGGAGGCTGACCACCCTGAATAGCAGATGGGATGAGCTGTGAAATGAAAGAGGCAGTTAGAGCTGGGGGAGGGGAGCACGACACCGGCAAAGACACTCTTTTCTGTGATGACAGGGGAGGCTTACGGATGAGCTGGTTCCCTCTGCCTCTCATTTTTTGCAAATCATTTGCTTCTTTCTATGAAGCGACCTCAATCTCTCTCACTTATGTATCAAGAAAAGCATCTCACATCTGGAGCAATAAAAGCAAACTCTGCCATATGAACAGCTTTGTGCATCCTTGGAGACACTGGCAGCTTCCATTCTGAAAGGTTTCCCAAATTCCTGACAACCATAAACAATATTCCCACATCCCATAAAGTGCTGCAGCCAACCACTCTGGGAATATTCCCCACTGCATTAATGTTCTCAGCAATTTCTGTCCAGGATATCTGCCTTGAGAGGGGCTGACATCCATTTAACCCACACTTGTCCATAAAGCAGGCTGCTTCAGGCCAGGCCCCCTCTGAAATGACTTTACCCTGCTCTAAAGGCTGTTCCTTTCTGTGTCTTCTGTGATACCTCTGATCTATGAGGTGCTGGAGGGCTCTCATCACAATCTCCAGAAGAGTCTGGGGAGAAAGCATGGTGCCTAAGAAGTGGTCTTAGGATATTTGTCGGCCTGCCAGAAAGGCCTCCATGGTCTTCCAGTGCAGTTGTGAGACTGGAAAACAGAGATGGTTTCAGACAGGAGCTTCTTTTCTTTTTAGTTGCTGAGTTTTTGAAGAGCATTAATAAATGGTCATGTCATAATTGGCAAAGCTGGCAAAAGAATGTGAGCTGCTAGGGCAGGGGTTGCCGCTGAGTGTCTACTTCCTCATCTCCAAGTGTGATACTTAAAATAAGCAAGAAGAAAATGGATCAACCCAGCAGACACCCCTGAAGCCATCTGGCTAGACAAGGCCAGACCTACACTGTGCTGAGGTCGGGGATCAGGAAGAAAGGTATGGAGATTTGACCCCATGCAAACAGTGACTTTCAACTGTCACACTGCAGCCTATAGAGAATGGCTGATCCCCTGAATAATCAGTGTGACCTTCTCACCAAGCAGATAAATGACTCTCTTCGAGAGGAAAACCAGTTAGACATGGAGAAGAGAGAAGAAGTCTTCCACCTCTTCCATACCCAGAATACATCTGAGAAAGGAACAGTTCTATCTGGGAGACAAGATCTTGGGCAAAGTAAATTGGCACCAGCAGGCTGGGGATGTGACTGAGTAGAAGAGCACTTGGCTAGCATGCGTGAGGTTTTGGGTTCCATGCCACCACTAAAAACTAAATGAGACAATAATATTACATCCCCCAATAACCTGGTAACCAATCTGTAGGCATCTGTTGTAGTCAAGCTTTGGAAGGAAATAGATTTAATACAGGACACATAATTTATAGAATTATTTTATAATATTTACCCAAAAAGTCAAATGAAGAAGAGTGTAGGAGATCTGTCCACACACTAGAGACCCAAAGAATCCAGCTGAGGGCCTGAATCCCACCACAATGTCCTGCATGAGCCCTGCTGAAGACCTAGAGCCCATGGCAATATCCAGCTGAATGCATAGAGCCCACAATGCCTCCTGCAAGTTTGTATCAGGGATCTGCACTGGGAAGACCCAAAGGTCAGTGGTAGAAGCTAGAAAATCTGCCCCAGCAGGATGACAGATCTGTGCCAGAAAGCTGAGGGATCTGCACTGGAGCCAGGAAGAGACACTCAAGGTAAGGACAAGAGCTCCCTTGAAGAGAACCACAACCATCCTCAGCAATAGGAAAGACCCGAGCTCCTCCAGTGATGACAACAGTTAACTTTGTATCAGGAAAACCAGTGAAACAAGCTCCTCTAGCAACAGCAAGCATCTTCCTTTCCAGATTTTTAATGCTGTTGGCAACAATCCTCAGGTGAGTCTTCCACACCCAAAACCATGCTGACTGAATTCAGCTGAGTGTTCCAAGTTGATTATGAATTAATCCACCATAATCTACCCCTGCTCAATTTGATAACCAGACACACTTCTTTAAACCACAGTCTCCAGTGACAGATTTGTAAAAAGTTAACATGTCTTGATCTATTCAGATTTCTTTTCTCTCACTGCTGAGACAAAATACTAGAAACCCAAAATTAAAGGAGTAAAGGTTTATTTAGCTCACAGTTTGTAGAGGTCTGAGTCCACAGTTGGTTGGCTTCAAGCCAGTATGGTGTACGGCACAGGGGCAATAGTTCATGGTGGTGGAAGACAGCAGAAGCATTGAGAGACAGAGGGAGAGAGGGAGAGGCAGAGACAGAGAGACAGAGTTCTTCCTGCTCTTAAATTTTTTCCAGTCTACTGGAATTAGGGCAATGCCAATCCAATCAGTGGACTGATCTACTAATTACCTACCTTTAATGCCAGCACCCTTAATCCCAGCACTGCACTATGAATCAGTCACACACTGTAGATTCAGTAACCACTGAAAAAATTCCTATGACTGTATGAAGCTTTAGGGATACATCTAGGCACAAACCATAACAGCGTCAATAGTATAGCCAGCCCCTCCTCTCCCTGGTACTTGCCTCTTCTCTCTCTTGTTCTTCTTCTTTTGTATTATATTTTCCTTCTCTTTTTCTACTTTTCCTTTCACCATTTATTTACTGGGTGCTGAGTATGGGGTGACAAGATGGTGAGTATGACAGAATGGACCTTACCTTCAATGAACTACCATTCCAGGAAACAAAACTATTTTTAAAAAGTACCCAAGCAAATAAATAAACAAAAATAATAATAAAGAAACAAATAATAAAGAAACAAAAACAAAAGATAATGAATAGCAAGAGGCATTTAGGCATTTATATAAATGGATAATGTGTCTCTGGAAGGGTACCTTGAAGCTGGGTCAAGGATGAAAGGCCACAGAGGCGAGAAGGGAGAGGAAACAGGTAATGGGAAGTAAAGAGCTCTTGCCTGTCTTTTATAGGATTGGTCCTTTGTGGGGGGCAGAGAAGGGAGCCTGAGCCACCCAACAAGGACTGGCCTGGTGGCTTCCTCTCTGTATGCAATGCTGAAAACGTGATGGTGGCTCCCTAGGTTGTTTGGTTGAGAAGAATTTCAATAGCCTTAAGGGGATTAGTAGTAAAGAAGTCCATGAAAAATTGGTCATATTTTCCACCAGTGAAGCAGAGGCTCCAGGGGTGGTTTACACTTCCCAGTCTGTTCATGAAGCAGCCTGATTCTGATTCTCAGGACACGAGCTGGGAAGACTGTGAAGATGGTGTACTATTTCACTGCTGTCCACTCCAGGCCTTTCACAGCAGAAGCCTCACTCACACGTACAAAATGCAGTTAGACAATGAGCCACAGGGCTGAATGTTTTTGATCCCATCTTAATTTGTCTCTTCAAGACTGTTTCACAACTCTCATACACGTCACTTGAACAGATGAGCAATTTCCTAGAGATTAGAGAGGCAAGGAATACACCTCTCCTCAATCCTTATTCCCAATCTAGATCTTCTTGTGACAGGGAGGCTGTTTCTACAAGCCTGGAGAGCTATAGAGAGTTGCTTTGCAGCACTGCAGGTTGAGGAATTACTACTTCCTAAATGAATTGGCCTTATTTATTAAGTATGCATAAGACCCCTTCTGCAATGGACTATATACAAAACTTGATTTTCATAAATAATCTGGATCTGTGTTTCCCAAAGGGACATGTGTGCCATATAAAAAGGTAGTACACAAGATAATGTTAGGTGGTATGAGGATTTTAATGTCTGCAATTATTAAAACACATATCAGAAAAGCATTGGTTTACTATTCATACAACAGATAAAGTTACCTTTAAAAGTAAATCTGCCACACTGCTATTACAGTCTGTGTCTCCGCCCTCTGTGTGCCCAGTGCAGACAGGAGATCCTGACTCAGAAGACCTACAAACTGCTAACACCGGTTTGGCGTTTGGGCCCTCCCTTCACGTGCCCTGTACCACCTACAGTATTAGAGCAGGCGATATACAAAGTGGTGACACCGTGTTTTGTGTCTTGGCTTTGCATGTTCCGTGACCTCTTGGAGGTCACAGAAACAGGTGCTCAGTGATCACCACCAGTGCAGCCCAAATCTGGCTCCTGTGTGCACCTTGAGCTGCCTGGAGACATGGAATCATGTGGTCCACAAACTGTTGACCCTGGGACTCATGTCTGGGCCCTGCCTGTGCCCTAAACTGCCTGGGGACACGGGACTACTGATCTGTGATTGTGCCACCAGTGCAGCCTGTTTCTGGGTCACACTCATGCCCCGAGCTGCCAGGGGAACTGGATCAGATGATCTGCCATCAACGGACATCACAGTTTGTGTCTGAGACCTGGGAGAACTAGCTACACTTCACCATTTGCCGAAAGACCTCAGACTAAACTGCATACCTCAGTGGACACTGAGCGGCAAGCCTGACCATGAGGAAAACAAGGGATGCTAGTGACCTTTGCTGAGCTGCAGGAGAAGAGGGAGACTGAGTGTTCTGCCTTCAACATCAAAAAATGACAAGATGAAGGAGTAAAATATCCCACTCAGAACAAGTCCAGGAGACCTCAATGTAGGAGAACTTGGGAAACACACACCTGAAATTGCTGAAATGATTGCAATGGAAGTATAGAAACAACTCCATCAGGCCACAGAAGACATTAGCTCAGAAATAACCTCTTAGGCAAAAAGCGAAATGACAACAATAATGAAAGAATTGCTCAGCACATCTAAAGAAGAAATATATATATATATAAATAGATGAGCATAGGCAACTGATGGAAACATTAAATGACTAACATAGGAGTGAACAAGAAAGCATGAAAGAGATGCAAAGGGATATCCAGGAAATGAAAACTTAAAATGAAAGTTGGCAAAACTGCTTGAATGAAGCAGAAGGTAGAATTTCAGATCTTGAAGAGAGCATGGCAACCAGTAATCGTGAAAGAAAGGATCTCTTAAAATCAACAAGGAACCAGAAAAAAATCAATATAACAGCTGCAAGATGAAGCAAAGAGAAATAATGTCAGGCTAATAAGAGTCAATGAAACAGCAGGAGGTGACACAAATGACATAAAAAGAGTATGTGCAGAAACAACAGCAGAAAATTTCCCAAGCATGGAAACAGAATTTAATATATAGTTAATGAAGCATATAGAGCTCCTAGTCAAAACCAGAATAAAACTACACCAAGACATATAATAATCAAGATCCCAGATCTCCAGCAAAAGAACAGAATATTAAAAGCTGCTAGAGAAAAGAAACATATCACCTATAAAAGAAAGCCCATCAGAATCATGGCAGACTTCTAAACACAAACCAGCCAATCAAGAAGAGCTTGGAGTGAAGTATTATAGGTCCTGAGACAAATAATATCCAACCAACATTGATGTATTCTGCCAAACTATCCTTCAAATTTAATGGAAAAATAAAATACTTCCATGACAAAGAACAACTGAAGAACTTTATGAGTGCCAAACAATCCTTACAAACAGTACTAAAAGATATTCTAGACAGAGAAAAAATTACCACAATTTCAAGAACAACAATAGAAAGGAACCTTCAAGCAGAACAAGCACTTAAACAGGTAGAAGAAGTAGGAAACCAACAGCAAGTAAATAACATGACAATGATAAGCCAATACATATCAGTTACAACCATTAATGTAAATGGCCTCAATTCACCAGTCACAAAAAACAGACTGGCAGAGTGGATTAAGAAACAAAATCTCACAATATGCTGTATACAGGACTCATTTTACTCAAAAGGAAGTCCACAGACTGAAAGTCAAAGGATGGAAAACCATTCTCCATGCAACAAGTTCCCAGAAAAAAGCAGGGGTAGCTATTGTATTTGCAGACAACATAAAGTTCAAACTAAAAGCAATCAAAAGAGATAAAGAAGGTCACCACATACTAGTTAGGGGAAAACTGCAAGAGGAAGAGATAACAATCCTAAACATGTATGCACCAAATATCAGCGAACCAAACTATATAAGACAAATCTTAATGGACATGAAAAACCAAATAATTAATAACACTATTGTAATATGGGACCTAAACACCCCTTTGACGCAAAGAGACAAAAAATCAGCAAAGAAATAACAGATCTGAACCAAATCTGCCAACAAATGGACTTAGTAAATGTATACAGAGTGTTCCACCCCACAACATCACAATACACATTTTTCTCAGTTGCACATGGGACTTTCTCTAAAACAGACCACAATCCAGCCCATTGAGCATATCTACCTAAATGCAAAAGAATTAAAATTATCCCATGCATATTATCTGACCACAGTGCAGTGAAGTTGGAAATTGATGACAAAAGGAACTCCAAAAACTCCATAAACACTTGGAAATTAGACAACAACCAATGGGTCACAGAAGAAATTAAAGAAGAAATTCAAAAATACCTACAAACAAATGAAAATGTACATACAACTCACTGGAATCTGTGGGATGCAATGAAAGCAGAGCTCAGAGAGAAATTTATAGTGGTGAACTCACACATAAGGAAAACAGAAAGAGAACAAATAAATAGCCTAATGCTGCACCTCAAACTTTTAGAAAAAGAAGAACAAATCAAGCCCAAAGCCCAAAGAAGGGAGGAGATTATAAAGATCAGGGCAGAAATTAATGCAACTGAGACAAAGAAAACACTACAAAAAATAAATGAATCAAAGAGTTGGTTCTTTGAAAGAATAAATAAAATTTATAAACCCCTAGCCAGCTTTATCAAAAAAAGAAAGGAAAAAACTCAAATTCATGCAATGAAAAGGATGAAATCATTACAGATCCTACGGAAATTCAAAAAATCATTAATGCCTACTTTGAAAATCTTTATTCTCATAGTATAGAAAACTCAGAAGAAATGGACAGGTTCCTAGATATGTACGAATTACCAAAGTTGAATCAGGAAGATATAAAAGTCCTGAACAACTCAATATCAATTAATGAGATTGAAAATGTAATTAAAAACTTACTGACAAAGAAAAGTCCAGGCCCTGATTGATTCACAGGAGAATTCTATAAAATATTCAGAGAAGATTTAATACCAACACTCCTCAAACTCTTCAGTGAAATTGAAAAGGAAGCAATTCTCCCTAACTCATTTCTGGAGGCAAGTATTATACTGATACCAAAACCAGAGAAAGACCCAACCAAGAAAGAGAACTACAGACCAATCTCTCTCATGAACATATATGCAAAGATACTCAATACAACACTAGCAAATAGGATGCAGCAAATCATTAAGAAAATCATACACCATGACCAAGTAGGATTCACTCCAGGAATGCAGGAATGGTTCAATATTCACAAATCAATAAACATTATACACCATATCACTAGAGCCAAATACAAAAACCACATGATCATCCCAATAGATGCAGAAAACATTTTTTTTACAAAGTCCAATATGCCTTCATGATAAAACCCTACAAAAATAGAAATAGATGGTCTTTACCTCAATCTGATCAAAGCTGACTACGACCCACCAACAGCCAACTTCATACTAAATTGACAAAAACTAAAAGCTTTTACTTTAAAATCAAGAACAAGACAAGGATGTCCACTGTCACCACTCCTATTCAACATAGTTCTGGAAGCATTAGCCAGAGCAATTAAACAAGAGAGAAAAATAAAAGGAATAGGAAAGGAAGAAGTAAAACTGTTTGCAGAAGACATGATACTTTGCATGGAAGACCCCAAAAACTCCACAAGAAGACTCCTTGAATTAATCAGCACATTCAGCAGTGTAGCTGGACACAAAGCCAACACTCAAAAATCAATACTATTCCTGTAGACAAACAACAAACAGACTGGTAGAGTAATTGAGGAAACCATACCTTTCACAATAGCATCCAAGAAATTGAAATATTTAGGAATCAATCTAACAAAAGAAGTGAAAGATCTAGTCAATGAAAACTATAGTACTTTGAAAAGAGAGATTAAAGAGGATTTCAGTAAATGGAAAATTATTCCTTACTCATAGGTAGGAAGAACCAACATTGTGAAAATGGCCAGACCAAAGTTGTTGTACAGATTCAATGCAATTCAATGCAATTCCCATCAAAATACCATTAGCAGGGCTGGGGATATAGCTCAGTGGAATATATGCCTACCTGGCATATGCAGACTGGTGAAATAACTGGAAATCAGTTTGGAGATTCTTCAGCAAAGTAGGTCTGGAGGTCCCATTGAAACTAACTATTCCCCTTCTGGGTATTTTCCCAGAAGATCTGAAAACATCATATCACAGCAATGTATGTGCATCCATGTTTATAGCAGCAGAATGTGTCATAGCTAAATTGTGGAAGCAACCCAAATGTCCATCCACTGAGGAATGGACAAAAAATTGTGGCATTTTTATACAATGGAATATTACTCAGCTACAGAGAAAGATAAACTCAAAGCTTTCACAGGTAAATGGTAACAACTAGAGACCATACTCATCAGTGAAATAAATCAGACCTCCATGTGTAAGCAACATAGGGCTGGGGATATAGCTCAGTGGAATAAGCGCTTGCCTAGCAAGTGCAGGGTCCTGAGTTCGATCCCCAGTACCGCAAAAAAAAAAAAAAAAAAAAAGATTCTAGAACCATGTGTAAGCAACATATTGTCTCACTAGTATAAGATCCTGAAAGAGTGAATAAAAATTAAGATTATAGACATTGTGAAATGAAAGGAAACAGCAATTGGGATGGGGAAAAGAGAAAAGAAAAAAGGGGAAATTATGTATATATGTATATACAGGATAGCTAACATGGTTGTACTACTAACTTCTTTCACTTTAATGAAAGGATCAGTCAATGATTAATTATTTGATCAATCTTGCATGCCTCTGTTTTCCTGAGAAACTACTCTGAAGATATCAGTATGTAATACAACAACCATTGTTAATTTCCTACCACTTTACCTGTAATTCAGTATTGCTTGTAATGTTCTTATGCTATTTTGTAAATGGATGTCTGTTTGCTAATATGTTTCCTTCTTTTATTTTTAAAATAATTTTTTTTAAAAAGTAAATCTATTTCAGGTCCAGGGTGGTGGCACATAGCTGTCATCCCAGCTGGGAAGATGAAGGAGAAGGGAGAAAGATCATACCAGCCTGGGCAACCATACAACTGAGTGAGACCCTGTCGTTCTCAGTGTGAAGGCCCTAGGTTCAATCTCCAGTACTGCAAAAAAAAAAAAAGGAGAAACTTAATCAAATGAATTGCTTATAAGGAGGCAGTCATGCCATGGTTTGTGAACATGGGAGAAGTGTGGATGCTGACACAAACGTGGCTGAAGCTGGGAAATACTAATTTAGAATTTGTTATGGGCTGAAGTTGCTTCCCTCTTTAAAAAACTTCACATGTGGAAGTCCTAACCCAAGTACTTCCACATGTGCTGTTACTGTGATAGGGTCTTTTTTCTTTCCATTTTTAAAATGTAAATATTTATTGATATCTTTTTTTTAAATTTTAAACTGAAAAAAAAAAACCCAAAATAACAACAATGAAGACAAAAACAAGCAATATAATAGGGTCTTTACTGAGTTAGCCAAGTGAAAATGAGGACATTAGGATCATCTTTAATCCAAAATAACTAGAGCCTTTATAAAATGGGGGAAATTTGGATACAGGGTTAGACATGCACAAAGAAAATGCAAAGTGAAGACATAAAAGGTGAGGACCCGGATGATCTACAAGCAGAGAGAGAGGCCCAGAACAGACCTGTACCTGCAGCCCTCAGAAAGAACCAACCCTATGAATAACTTGACTTTCAACTTCTAGACTCCAGTACCGTCACGCAATCCATTCCCAGTTTATGGTACTTTGGTATAATAGCCCCAGAAAACTAACATAGAATATACTATTGTATGCTTGAAACCAATTAGAAAAATATCAAAGTACTCCTCAGTATTCAAACCAGATTGTCAAAATATCACTGGCCTTGAAGTCCCAAGACCTGAGCTTCCATTTTCATTCTGTCATAGACTGTGCGGTCTCACACAACACCTTTCACTGTGCACATTCCCTAAGCAGAAGTTCTATGGCCACCATCCTTTTCTCCCGCTTCTTTCACTTTGAAACTTCATGTTTAGAAGTAGTACATCCCTAATGGTTCCAAAATGTCAGTCATCTCCACAGCTGGAGGGAAAGAGTCAAAAAAGGGCTCCTGGGAGATGTGAAGAGGTTTGACTAGCTGTCTAGACAGACAACCTCAGTGTTTAAACTTGCATGCACATCTGTTAGTCATTTAAGATGCTCCTAACATTATGCCAACCTGAAGATGGTCACCAAAGTTGTTGTGTGACTACGGCACTTCATGGGATACAAGATGCTTAATGCAATAGCTATCTACTAGGTAGGTAGACAGTAGATGATAACTAGGAACTTTATTAGACTACTAGCTCTGGTCTGCCACAAATGGGACTCAATTTTCCCCCTACTTGGAAAGATTCCAGGACCCCAAACCCTCACGATCAACTGTTTAGTCTGGAAATAAGAAAGTGGGTAAATTTTATGTCCAGAATGTAAGTTATTTAAACTGAAAGCAGCACCTCTTCTTGAGTCTTGACTGGAACAGCGGCCCCTTTCCCACTGGACATTCCCAGCGTAACCTGAAATGGAAAATTATCTGGCACCTGGTTGTTTCCTCTCCCTTAAATTTTGGGGACAGCTTGGGGATGAAAATAAGAAAGGAATTTGAAAATCATTCAAATGAAATAAAATTAATGAAATCAAATGATATCAATCAAAGGAGAACCCATGTGTAGCATGCTGCCTGTCCCTTCTGTCTTAGGAAAAGAATCTGACCAAGACTCTATCATGGTTGCATTGGGTTGGTTCCCATCTACCCATATGGTGATGGTTCTTGAAGTAACATAGAAAAACAGAATCATTAGATGGGAAAGAGACAAGGTCAACCACAGCAATGTATTTATTGGTTTCTAATGGGGGAAGGTGATTTGGGGTGGACAAAGAGGAAACAAAAATTTCCCTAAGTACATTCTCCTATACTACAATGTCAATCACAACCATAAGCACTGTCTAAGATACTACACTTGGCATAATTAGCAAATGAAACAATGGTCCCTACCCTATCAGTACACATGATATTCATCTACCACCCTGAGGTTCATAGACATATGCCCATATTTTACATGAACTATCCCATTAAATACTCCCAAGCACCTTGTTGAAGGGCAAGCCAGATCACTGTTTCGCAGTTAATAACACCACAAGAGGGAATGGTCTAGTTTTTCCTACACTCAAATGTCATAGAGTTGGTGATGGGGCACTGATTTCATGGGTAGATAATCTGCCTATCCATCCTGCTCCTCTGCCTCCCAGGGTAAACCCACAGGCAGTTACACACCCAACTTCTGCATGTTTCCGTGCGTGACAGTGCTCAGGAAACAAGGACAGACCTTTAGCTTACTCACCCACATCTCTGCTTTCTCCTTAGATCCTGGATGTCAGTGCTCATATCTTAACTCTCTCTAGAAAATATCGGTTGAGGACATATACTGCAAATTTAACTCTGCCACCCACTTTTCTGCCTTTTCTTCTCCAATAACTTCATCTCTCACTCCTAATGACAATTTGATATACTTTATCCTGGGCTGTACTTTTTCCACACTTTGGTTCTATATTTGAGGTTTGGGGTCAAATTTATCCATCATTTTCTCTTTTGTGTTCTTAATTAGTGGCTAATAGAGCTTGGAGTAATCTCATTCTTGATTGTATTAATACCCCCAATTAGGGGCCCATGTGCTGAGTATATAGATTGACCTTGAAGTCGCAAGGGAGCTTCCTACTATTTCCTGTTTGCCATGCCCCAAGTTTATACTCTTGGTGCCTTCCTGAGGGGCTGCGTAACTGATATAAGCTAGCGGCTGCAGTGTCATTAGCCGCTACCCAGTGGGCCAGAGAGTGGAAGAGGAGGCTGGGCCATCACAGCATTCCTTGGAGACAGATCCTCAGCTACCCTGGCACACTTTCTGCCTGAGAACATGAGCAGAGAGAGTACCGTGAACTATTTTCTGGGCAGGTGATGAGGCAAAAGCAAGCACAACCTTTTTTCCACTCACCAGATCCAAGCCTTAGGCTTCCTAGAAATTCCCTGGCAGGGAGTGGTCACATCAGTGGGTGGAGGGAAGAGCAAAAAGGCTGGTGAGGTCCTCTCTTTTCTGAAAAAGTAAAAGTAAAAAGAATAGGAAATTTCTTAGCACTCAGGAGTCTTACGGTTGATTTCTCCAGGTGCTAAATTAGAAACTTCTTTTGAGGTAGGAAAAAGAACTACAGAAACACTTGAAGGAGGTAATACCTTCATATTGCGGGTGAGAAAACAGAATGCTAAGGACTTATCCAAGGTCACACATCTGCATAGGAACTACAGGAAGGAACCGAGAAGTCCCCCTAGCACCTGCTGCTTCGCTGCACATGCATTCAGGTCGGAGCACAGAGATTCTCTGTGAGAGCCTCCATATATCTACACGCAGTTTCAGGGCCTCAGCTTGCTCTTGAGAACGTCATGGAGTAGCTGAGAAGTCTTTGTTCAAGAGCTTTGATCAAATGCCCTTAAGCAGTACATGGCTTCTCCCATTGGCAATTCAGTGGGCTCTGTCTGTTGATTGTCACCCCCTTACCGGCAGCCTTCTGTTCTACACCAGAAACCCTCAGGGCACAGCTGGGAAATCAAAGAGCCTTCTAGTAGCTCTGGAGGAAAAGAGAATAGGAAAAGAGCCCTGATTATACCTCTTACTTCCTCCCTGCCCCTGTGGGAAATTTTAATTTAAATTTTTACTTTTTACACAAATACTATTATGAGAACTATAAAGAGAAGATGGCTTTCCATCAGCCCAGAGGGGTATATGGGCAAAGCCATGGATCAAAGAGGTCTCACTGCAAATTCTAGTGCGGTACTTGACTTATGACACTGAGCAGTCTCCAGTGGCTCCCCCCTTATGCATGGGGCTTGAGCAGTATTCCAAGACCTCAGTAATGCCTGGTACCATAGATAGTACCAAACATTATATATACTACAGTTTCTCTGTGTATATACATCTATGATAATGTTTAATTTACAAATTAGGCATAGGAAGAGAGTAACAAAACAATATATGATGGGACAATTATAGCAATCTAATGTAATAAAAGCTATTGAAAACTATGTTGTTTATTTCTAAAATTTTCCTTTTAATATTTTTGGAGCACAGTAGACTGCAGGTAAGAAAACAACGGAGGCAAAACTGCAGAAATAGGGAAACTACTGTAGTACTAGCGTCCTTTCAACCAGTTTTGTCATCTGTAATAAAAGCTTCCTGGTTTTGTGTGGGAGGAAATTAAAGAAATAATGTGGTAGAGTAAAATGTTCTGGAGATGTAAGTTTAATGAGCTTTAATTTTCTCCCATTCTAATTCCTCCATATAGCTGTTCTTAATTTTGTTGTTTCCCCATACTTTTATATATTGTAGATGTAATTTTTCTCTCTGCATTTTTCATCTAACATTATCCCACCATCTGTTTTCCTCTGTTATTTTTAAGGTAAATGACATAAAATTGATGATATTCAGCTCTTTTGAGCTGGCAAGATCGACTTCATGTGATTTCATCTAATATATAGTTTGCAGAATCATCATGTACAAGAACGAATAATTTTCTTTTCAGCTGATACACCACAATTTATCTAAGGACTCTTTAATCTTGGTTATATTATTTATTCCTGTTTTTCCCCTTTAAACAATTTCCACAGATATATTCTTTCTTTAAATTATTTTCTTGGGATAAATTCGTAGCAGTACTTTCGGTTTTATTTTTTGGCCTAATGAACAATATTCATTTTGCCCATATTTGTCGCTTCTGTAACCTATTTCCTAGGTCTGGCTAGGAGTGAAATCTGTTGGCACACAGAACAAATGCAGAAAACAATGGGAATTCTTGAAATCAGCACCTGGTACTCGTCAAGGCTGAGGCAGAGGGGCAGAGAACAAAGGTATAACAGGAATTCTTCTCTGGAGGCCTGGTCAATTTCACCAAGAAAGTTAAAAACTAAAAGACTTTTATCCATGTAGAGCTGTCAAAGAAGTCAGGAAAAAATGCATGAAAAGGGAGAACTTGAAAGACATTTAAACATCCCATCAATGGAAGAATGAACAAATAAAATATAGCATGGTTCTCTAACAGATTTCCAACAGCAGTTAAAAATGAACTAAATCTACAGATAGAAATATAAAAAAATTCTCAAAGAATTATTGAAAAATCAAGTTATTATATGATACGATACACCATTTATATAAACTTAAAAACCGTACACAATATTTTATTTTATTACAGATACCAGCATATGTATTTAAAATTGAATTTGTTTTTAACTGATACATAAAACATAACAGTATAATTATACATATTAATGGGATACCATATGATATTTTGCTAGACATATATATTGTGTAATCAGCTTAAACATTTTTCCTCAAACATTTGTCACTACTTTAGCTATCTGAGATATATGTTATACAATTGATATCTGTAGTCACAACACATACATTAGAAATATTAAAAAGGAACTAGGAACTGCACACCAAAATTATGATTCCCTTTGTCCATGGAAAGTAGGAAAAGAGGAGATTTGAATTTTCCTGTATTTTTTTAATTTTAAAAAACCAGAAAAGCAACTATGATAAAAATAGTTAACAAAAGTGAATTCTAGGAAGAATTGTTTGTTTCATTATTCTTGCTCTTTTCTGCACTTGTTAAGTTTCTCAAATCATTATTATAAACAGTAGAGAAAGAATATGTAGAGAGGAGAGGTCCGGGGTGATGGGTTGGCAGGAGCAGGGCCCAGAGGAAGCCATAATTCCTTAGGCTGATGACAAAGAGCAGATGAACATAAAGGATTGTCTCACTACCCTTTGCCAAGGCAGTATCCATTTCCACAGAAAGTTGGTGCTACCTGTTGGTTTCTTCACATTTCCAGGTGTTTGATCAGATGAGTTTTGGGGACAGTATGAAATCCCAGGGCTACCCTACCAGGCTTGTCTCACAGGCATCCAGTGAAGCTAAATGTTCTGGGAGACCCTTCGCTCAAAGTGGTAAAAACCACTTGATTGGCCAGCTACTTATCTGATTCTAGAACAAATACTGATGGTCTGGACACTGACCAGTTCCTGGTTCAGTTAACAAGTAGCATTTGACTCTATTTTATGAAGTTACCATGCATCCCTCTCTAAGAATTGCAAAGACAGTTGTCTTGCCTGAAGTTATTCCTTTTCCCCAGGTACAGCTCATATACAGAGCATTGTCTAAGGCAGCGATGGCAAACCTTTTAGAGATGAGTGCCCAAATGGCAACCCTCACCCTACTAATTGCAAAATGCCAAAACTGCAACTAAACCTCAATACTGAGGTTTATAATATAGGAAAAAAACCTCATACATGGGCAGTTTTTATCATCAAAGACAAATAGGTGATATACATGCCATAGATTCACCACTGGTCTAAGGAAACATGTACAGACCTGGCTCCTTTGCTTCAACTGAAACAATTTGAGGGCCTCCCCAGCTTCAGAGTCCACCCATGACATTGACTACTGCCCGTGACAACTGCATCACCATTCAGCGTTTCTTTCTTCCCCTGCACAAGCCTCATCAGTCATTCTCTGTGCACCATCTACCAGAGGTATTGATCCCAAGAGCCCGTAACTCCCTGAATGCAAATTCAGTCCATCTCAGAACAGCAACAGCAGAGGTGGAGCCTCAGGTCATCAGGGTTTGCTTTTCTGGAAACTAGGTCTACAAGCCTGAGCAACATTGAAATCCAATTTTTTCTATATTTTAGTTATCTTAGTTGGGTAGTTAAAGTTGGCCTTACAAATATACATTCCTCTTGTCATATCTTTAGTAATTAATCAACTATTGTATTAGCAGGAAGAATCTGGCACAAATCCTGACTTTAAGTAAATAACAGTCAAGATTGAAAAACCAAGATCTCAAAATTAAATAACAACACGCACGCACGCAGGCACAAGTGCGTGCGCGCACACACACACACACACACACACACACACACACACGTACATGCACCCTCCCACAAATGAAATAATAGAATTGAATGCTACCTGCAAGAGTAACACAAACTTATCTGATAAGTGAAGCATACATAATCTATAACTCAAAAAACAGAAAATGCAATGAGTGAGGAAGAAAAAGAAGGGAATGTTAGCAATTTTAAATTGGAAAGCTGGCAAAGAAACAAGGTTCACCAATAAATTGTTCACAGAACTTGGTGTGGCTTGTATCTAAGTGTCCCCCCAAAGTCTCATGTGGTCATGGGTGGGGCTTTTAGGAGGTGGCTGGATGAAGGGTGTGTGATTCTGGGATTAAGGATGTGATTCTGGGATTAATGGTGTGATGCTAGCAATTAAGGGTTCAATACCGGATAAATCCAGGGAGCAAAAGAGGGCTGCTGCCATTGCTGTTACACTGCTTTGCTGCCTCCCGTCTACCCCGCTTTGGCATGAACTGTTTTTCCTCTGCAATGCCCCCCTTCTATGCCATCCTGCCTTACAACCAGCCAACTACGCACTGTGAGCCAAAACAAACCGTTCCCCCTTTGACGCTGGGTGTTGGGTATTTTCTCTCAGTAACGGGATAAGTAACTAAGACAGATATAAAGAATTAAGGGTAGTTTGAGAGAAGAATGATAGAGATAATTGCGTATTGGAGTTTAGATTGATAGAGGCGTGGAAGGGAAGCTTAGCTGAAGGAATCGTAAGAAGACCGAGAGGAGCGATGTCCCGGGAAATACAACTTTAGGCAATGTAGTTAAAAATTCCTAAGAAGTGTTGCGTATCAGGCTAAGGATCTTGGTCTTACGACGTAAACAATGTGCATGGGGAAGTGGTAGACATGGAACAGGAGAAGCGTTGAGAGAAGGCAAACTTGACGGGGAGAGTGTAGGATGTATTAGAGGGGACAAAACCATGGCAAGCCTGTGACTGGTGCGAAGTGCACCTTTAAGCCATGGGGAAGAAAATAGTATGGTACCAAGCCAGCTTTCTGGACTGACCACTGCAAATCAGCCCAGCTATTCATTGTACCATAATCCCTTCTCTGATCCCTCAATAACCTGCTCCTCTATCCCCTTATTTACATCTTTCTTGTCCATCATGGCCTTAAACAAGTCATTGCTTCTCCATGAAATTCTGCTCACTCCCTTCAGTCTATAGTGATTTCTTCTTTGAACTCCTACGGACTTCCAAACCAAACTGTTCAGTTATTTGTTTTACTTTAACCTAAGTTAACACTGGTTTACAGGTTGTTCTTGAAGAAATCCATTATAATTATGTCTAAACTAGTGTTAGGAATCATCTATATACCTCTGTGTTGACTGACTTTCAATTCTTAAGTAATCAGTAGGTTTCTCATCCACATCTTTAGAGCTATCTTTAACTTTAGGAATCATCTATATACCTCTGTGTTGACTGACTTTCAATTCTTAAGTAATCAGTAGGTTTCTCATCCACATCTTTAGAGCTATCTTTAACTTCTGATTGGTTGAAGACTAGTATAGTATTTGATATGTAAAAATATTTGACACATAAGACTAAGTGTCTTCTATCTATAACTCTCTAATTCTCCCAGCAATCCTAAGGGGTAAGTCTTGTCTTCATCCACATTGTACAAACAGGCAATATGAGGCACAAGAGGTTAATTAAATAATTTGTTCAAATTTGTGCATCTACTGAGTAATAGAGTCAGAGTTCTGATATAGGCAACTTGATTTCAGAATCCACCCAATTAATCCCAACGCTATTCAATAAAGGACTTGAAGAAGGGGCCGTTGGATGTTTCAGCGAGTGAAGAGTACATTAAGCAAGTAGCGTGTCCCAGGCTTGTTGCACAGTGAGAGAGGAGGCCTTCGTGTATTCTCTTCATCCTTGCAAAGGAAAAAGGCTGCATACTGATCTCAGGTGTTCCCACTGGGACCCCAGTGTTGGATGTGTGGTCTGCTGCTGACTTCCGAGATCCTGTCCAGTAGTGGAAGATTAAGAGATGATAAAATCCTCTTTCAGAAAGCGTGCTTAGACTTTGGGAATTTCTACAATCTGTGTTTGATTGACTTAGAGTGGTGTTTAACATTAAAGCACTAAACAATTCACGGACACTTTTAAGTGTTGTTCATCTTCGTCTGTAGCTTCGACTGCTCACAAACCTCTCCGGATACTAGATAGGACTGTAGGGTTTGGGATTCCTCTGGGGACTCAGCTAACTTAAAAAAAATCCCAGGCAAATGCACAGCCAAGGCATTTATCATCAGTGCTCATGATGATTTCCCGTTTTCCTCTTTCTTATCAGAAGTCGAAAGCAACATGTACGATATGTGGCTATCAGAGGGTTATCACTTGTTGCCAAGAGAAAAAGCATAGCTGAGTTCAGTTTAGCTTGATGGCCCCTCTGTTGAAATTCACAGTCTCTTATCTTTGCTTTCACTTCTCCAGTCTAGACATTTGACAATGATTTGCAGGAAATTGAGGCGCTTACCCCTGCTGAGAAGCCAGAACTAAAACAAGCCTAAATATAATTTTACTTTGTGTGTGTGTTTAATGCAAGGTAATGTTAGTTCAAAAGGAAAATAGGAATGTTTTTCTCTCTGGGAATGAGACTAGCCCACCCTCACTCAGACAGAACTGTGTGACTTTTCACAGCCTAGTCTTGCTAGGCTGGTAAACTAATCAGATTACTTACAGCGCAAACATCAGCCTTTCTTCTCTGACAAAGGAAAGTGGAGGATATTAGATTCTTTAATTAACTACTTTTGCTTTCTTTCTTTTGTTTTACCTTCTTTCTCTTATAAAGGTAGGAAACAGTGTATTCTTTCAGCAATGTGGCATCAGAATCGCCTATAGTAAAACAATGGCTTTTATTGAGGAAATGCTCTCATAAATTGTTTTAGGGCTCCAGGACCTCAGTGTAATCACCTGGCCTCCAGGTTGAGAAGGATGGAAGAGAGGCTTTTCTACTAAATACAGAAGAGATGGTTTAAGACTTGGTTGTCTTGGGGACTGCTAGAGGAGAGGAGGCTTCAGGGGAATGTCCTTGGGGAAGAAGAACAGTGACCTCCAGCGTCTCCAGTTCTAAGAAAGCAATCTGCTAGAGAAGAGCAAAGGGTATTGGCAAGTTTTAAAGTGTTCTCTGCAGGCCGATTAGTGTGAGTCACTTCCGTCTCATTCGTCATCCCCTCCTAATCACTTCCATGCCATTCATCATTCCCCTCCTGTGAAACCTTCTAATGTGGAGGGAAGAAAGGAAGTCCTATGTCTACACCAATAACCAAAAACACTTTCATCTGTGCAAAAGCTATAACATAAGAGGAAAGCTGCTGTTGTTTAAACTATTTATTTTTGCCCAGGTACACGTTGGCCTTCGAGTCGATCTGATTCAGTTCAGATAGCTAAATGGTCAGCAAGACATTGTTCAAACGCATTATCTTTCATTCCTCAACAATTTAGGAAGGAGGCAGTAAGGAAGAACAAGCTATTTGTAAAGTGCATATGAGGCACTTAAATATAGTTCTATCCTGCACAAATTTGTAAGTGTGATAGTATAGGCTGAATGTCCCTTATCTGAAATGCTCAGAACCTGGAATCCAAAGTGTTTCAGATTTCAGATATTTTCAGACTTAGGAATATTTGCATGTATATTATATGTTGGGGTTGAGACCCATGTCCAAATACAAAATTCACTTATGTTTTGTATACATCTTATATACATAGCCTGAAGAAAATTTTATATAATATTTTTAATAATTATATGTGTTTCAACTTCCATTTGTCACCTGAGTTCAGGCATGGAATTTTCCACTTGTGGTGTCATATCTGCACTTAAAAAGCTTTGGGTTTTAGAGCATTGCAGACTTTCACACTAATGATGTTCAACTGTAATTTTCTAGGAGTAGCAGCACAAATCCCCAAAACTGAATAGCTAAAACTACAAAAATGTATTTTCTCACAGCTCTGGAGGCTCAAAGTTTAAAATCAAGGAGCCAACAGAGTGGGTCTTATTCTGAGCCCTCTTCCTTGGTTTATAGTCAGCCTCCTCCTTCCTTTCTTTTGCATGTTTCCCTATGGCCTGCTCTGTTCTTTCAGGGGCCTAGATTACATTGCACCAACGCGAACTTGTTTTACCTTAATTACTCCTTTAAAAACCTTATCAGCAAGCAGCCACATTTTGAGGTTCTGGGAATTAGGATGAACATATGAATTGGGGATGAGAATAGTTCAGCACACATCACTTTGCAGCATGGCAAATTTTTGCACATCTGTACACCCATATAAACGTACATACTCCCCAAGTGAAGACACACATGTTTTTAGCAGCTACACAACACGTGACCGGGGAAGAAGTTCTAGAGGCAAGATGATGGGGGACAGGCTGTACATTCTACCTAACTTAGCATGATGGAGGCCACCAGGTATGTCTCCCACCTTAAAGCACTCTTTACAATCACAGTGAGGCCTCTTTCCCGTGTCTGTAACTCTGAGTGGTGTTACTTTAAGTAACACTCATGGTTCTTGTGAAACTCAGACCTTGACTTTTTCTCCTGCAAGAGCCAGTGTTTTTTTTGTTGATTTGTTTCAACCCAGATCCCACCGCTTCTATAACTGCTCAAGAAGAAATTATTCTACGGCTGGGGATATAGCTCAGTGGAATAAGCGCCTGCCTAGCAAGCGCAGGGTCCTGAGTTTGATCCCCAGTACTGCCCAAAAAAAAAAAAAAAGTGATTAAGAAGAAGTTATTCTAGTCTCCACCAATGACATTAGCAAATCCTTAAAAACTCCAGTCTGAGCACCTTGCTTTTGTGAAACTACCTCCATCTTGACTTTGCCTAAAGGCATTCACTTTATTAGGGAAGAGGGAGAAGAAGTTAGCGATAACATTGTAGACCATCTGTCAGAGTGCAGATTTTGTCTGGACGTCTCCTTTCATGGCTGTGTGTCTAGGGAAAAAGAGGTCTCTGCTCTGAAGGAGCCTATGTAAAATGTGATTTGCTTAAAGTATTTGTGATCATTTCCATTCTTTTTACTTTGTGAACATGGAAACTTCAAGTAAATCGGTTCAGGTGTCTTCTGGCAGGAAGGACAACACTTTTCTTTTTTGCAGATGGCCCTTTGTCTGCATTTCATAGTTGGCACTGTTAAAACCATCTTATGACAATGAGGCATCATGATCTACCTTGACATAATAGCATGTCATAAGAATATTGAGAGGATTAAACTGATGCTTGTAAAACATTAAGCAATGTTTGAAACACAGGCACTTAAGTATATAAATTGGGAGTGGCAGCATCATCACGTTGAATGATGGCAGACTAGAACGATGGAAGGCACCTACAGTGGTGATCCTGCTGAGGTGCTGAATGGACCTTAACTCTAACTCTGAAGCTACTGACCACTGGACATCTTATTTTGTGAGATAATATATACCCTCCTTATTACTGAGTATATGTTTAATTGTAACTTATGCTACTTGCCACTAAAATCATCCTTACTGGTACATACCTGTAGACTCTTTGGAGTAAAGGCATAGTACACACTCCTAGAATTTCCAAGGTTTCTTGTGCTACCCATTGTGTTTAAGAAATTAGTCATTCATTAGAATGCTTCATAGTCAAGGGCTACATTTTTAGTCTTCCAAGTTAATTACACTGGGTATGTGAGATTTAGAGAGCAATAGACTTTATATTTCTTGGAAGCTATAACATTAGAGTGAAAAAGGGATGGAGTTTGTAGTCTAAAACTGTTGAGCTTATGAACCTAATGTGCCACTTTATTGGTTAGTGATGCTGGGAAATGTACTTAATTTGTATTAGTCTCTGTTTTTTTTTTTAAACTGTGAAATGGAAATAATCTTCAAATCCTGAAGGTTCTGAAATAATTAAATAATATTGTACTCATAGAAATAATGTTGAGGCTTTCCTATGTGCCACCAATTGTTGTGCTAAAACACAGACCGCACTCCCCCATTTGTGCATCTACTTAACCCATGTTAAACATTTCATTAAGCAGGGTTCCATTTATACCTACAGAATTTTAAGCTATCCTGAATAAATATCTTGATTCTAGGACTCTTGAGCACTGGAATCATACCAGTTATAGAAGAGCTTGTGGAATATTCCCAAGTATGAACATCTTTAAAATTATAGCGATTCATGAAATATTTGGAAATAGACATTTGGTTTCAAAGATATGCTAAAAAATGATGAATTTCCCTTTCACTTAACATAAAAGTCTTAACATGGTCTCTCTATTTCACTGTGTTAGAAAGATACTTGGGCATTTTCTTTCCCTGTCTTTGAGAATATTGCCAACTAAAAAGCTGTGGGTCTAAAGGATTTGGATTGAACAGAGCCCTAAACAGACTGAAAGCATGCTTGCCAAATACAAATCACCTGAGAAAAACAGGTACCAATCCTGGCTCCCTGTCACCCTCCCAAGTAACAGCTGTGTCAGAGTTCAGGTGAAGAGAGTGAAGCTTCTTCCATTAGGTCGAACATAATTATTCCTTGGAATATTGATACAGGCTGATGTCATGTTCTTCTATTTAGGCAGAGAGAAGTATACTTTTATACACATAATGAGTCTCCTTTTCATGCCCTAGATGCCAGAAATCTCAGAGTTAAAACTGTGCTTAATAGTGATAAATAGCACTAGGCAAGGGTTCTGGTTAAATTACATTTCCCTTTTCCACCATTACATGGTTCTTGATCCAAAGTCCTTAAAATGATCAACATATACTTTATAGTGAATCACCAAAAATCTTTTTCTGAAAGTAGATATTATTTGTTCTTAGTTTCATTTACTCAGCCATCCAACAAATATTTATGGGTACACATGTTCTAGGTATTGTGCTATTTGTAGAGAAATAAGAGGTAAATAAAAGCCTCTGTCTCCATTCCCATGATTCTCATAATCTGCTAGGGAATGACAGGTATTAAATAATTTTATAAATAAGTTTGTAAATTGCTAGACAGGAGAAGCAGAAGTTACTATGAGAATGTGAAATGAAAAGTATATGCATGGTCCTTGCACACACTTCTTGCACTCTGCAAACCTCAGTTGCAGATATCAAAGTCTTGAGCTAATATGTACAGATACATAGAGAAAGAGATGCTCTGCATATTGGCAATTGGGTCCTCATTACTTAATATTTTTGGATTTATCCATATTTCATTCATGATCATCATCAATAAACATAATCATCAAAACTCCAAAACTATACTATGTCCTCTGAGGTGATTCACTCAGCATGTATTTTTTCAGCATCCAGGTTCTGTTGCTATAAATTTTTTCCTTTATCTGTTGGTAGTAGATCATGGATTGTAAGTTCTCAAAGGAGAGTTTCACATCTTTCTCATCATTTTGTGGCATATTGAGCATCCAGTATGTGAGCCTGTTTCAAGTAAGCATTTTGATAATTTTATTTTGAGATCATTTTTTTTTTCTTGACTTAAGGAGTCTTTGCAATCTTTGTGGACAGAATTCACAGTCAAGAGTGCACACTAAAAGAGGTACATGGAAATTATCCAAGAACATGAAAATGTAAAAATCTCAGCATTGGATGGACTGAACACATCAAGACCTACTCCCTCATTTCTAGATGAGGGAATTTGCAACCAGATAAAAGAAATGATACACGCAAGAACACGTGCTCTCTGGATACCACTTAAATATCATATTCCTGGTAGACTGCAGACTCACCAGCTCTGGTGATAATTCCTGTACCAATTGCTGACTGACTAAAGAGAAAATGTGAGTGGAGAAATGAAACGATGGACAAAGGTTTTCAAATAATATTAGGCCGTTCAAAAATTACATTTGATTTCAACATTTAACTTCTTTTCTGACCTGTTTCTTGCTTTTTATCCACATCAGTATATAATAGACTGAGTACAAATGTAAAAATTGGCAGTTTATACTCAGAAATATATTTCTAGGAGAAGCTCAAGGAATCACTTTATTCATGCATTGGTTTCACCCGAATGCACATGGCTAGTGCACAGTATATGTGGAGAAAATAAAATGTGATGTTGTTAGTTTTGAGGACAGATGTGCCCTCTAAATCCAACACAGTGAACTGCTTATTACTTTTTCAAACAAAACCTATTTAGTCTGACAGAGGAACCTGGTTTTTCTTCCTACCCTGTCTAAAATTGCTGTTCAAATGTAACCTAATGGACCATTTCATTGTTTTGCATCAGGAATTTCTGTGGCCTTTTGTCTAACAGGAAATCAAGGTCATGAAGTGTTGCATCTTCCAGAAAGTCTGAAATAACTTAAGCTTCTGAGGCACAACCATTTCCTGAGGTGTCCTTCCAGATGGCTTTGCATTTTTCAGTTGAAAGGAGGAAAATGGGGCACCATGGTATGAAATTTCCACCCAGAGGTTTGTTTTGATGGATACTTTAAAGCAGTGGTTCTCAATGCTGGCTGAACATTCAAATGATGTAGAGATCCTTTAAACTAATACAGGTTTCCAGACATTCTGATTTAATTGGTCAGGGGTGAGATAGGGTCAAAATTTACAATGGGCACAAGCCTTGTCTACTTCCCCGGGTCTTCTATATCCTTCTGAAGGCCTTTTGTGGCTGTCTGACCATGTTCTACTGCCTCTGTCTTTGTTAGACCCTTGCTGACCCTCCCTGCCCTCACCTCTCCCACCTCCACCTCTGTGAGCTGGCTGGAGCTCAAGGTAAAATCAGAAGGAGCGTGGTTCTCTTCACCCACTAGCTACTCCAAGTCACCTTTCTCTTTTGATGTTGAGTTTGATAAAATGCCACATCTCAAGATCTTTCTTCCTGAGAGGGCTGGCTGCTGCAGAGAGGCAGCTCCCTATGAGAAGAATATTGACAAGTGAGAAATGAAAAGGTGAACTTTGTCTAATGAGAAGTAGGAGGCAGGAGGAAGCTGGTTGATTAGATTGCTTCTCCCTGTTTTGTGGACTTCTCCAGGTATGGTTTTGCCTCAGACATCTGCAGAAATCCTGTTGAGCAATTGCTCTATCTCAAATATATTTTGGGAAATGTAGGCCAGGAAGATAATGCTGCCTACCAACTTGCATCTTTTCTCGCCCAATTTATATATGTATTTTTTATCTTAAAAATTAAAAAACTCACAAAGCAACAATGAAGACAAAATCAAAACAACATAAAACCAACATAAATGATACATAACCTTAAGACAATGAAAAACAAAATTTATATGTATATACAAGGATAGCTGGTATAAATGTGTTGCTGATGTCTGTGGTTTACTGAGAGGAACAGTTAATACTTAAATTTTTCTTTCTTTCTTGACCAACTTTACACACTTGAATTTGGTAACTGATCTGAAAACAATGTGCAGTATAGGAACTATTGTTGAACTCCTACCATTTTGTATGATGAAACTCTACATCATTTCCAATGTTTTTTCAATTATTTTTATATTTTTTTATTTGTTACTGTCTTTGATTGCTTGATCAATCTTACATTCTTATGTCTAATGGACTGAGTAACTTTGTTGAAGATAACAGTATGTAATTTAGTAACCATTGTAAATACTTTTTCTATTTTTAAAATTTTCTCATTTTCATTATCCTGACCTCGCAGAACCCAAATAAAGTTTCAGTCTTTTAACCCTTGCCTCAGACTTTGTCTCCTACAGAACCTGAGGTTTTCTTTTTTAAATTCCTCAAAAGAATCAATGATACAGCCAAAATTGAGAAACTTTGCTTCTCAGAAAGATTTGAACCCCAGTCTCTTCAAGAACATCATGTAAGCATGGGGGCTTTCTTCCAGTCATTTCCTTTCACTTATTTTTCAAAACATAGAATGAAATTTCAAACTCTATATGTATCATTCCCTTTCCTCGTCATTTGCTGTCTGCTCAGTTTCTCAGCATCGAAATGTTAGCTACTCTAGGCAATTTGATAGGCTGCCTTCTAGGCTTTCATTCACACAGAGACAATCTCATGTGTCTTTTAGTTTTTGTGGGCATAACCATCTATTCATATTGTCTTATAATAACTTTCATCATTGAACTGTCTCTCATAGATTGTCATAATCCAAAGGGCTTCTTCATTCTTTTCAGTTTATACACCTTTTTATAAAGTGGAGGAACTAGAAAACAATTCCCCTTAACCTTACTAATAAGGATTTTGATTCCATGCAACATTTTGACATTAAAAACAATGATAAATTGAGCATCTTTTAGTGTGTATCTCATGGTACATGTGAAAGGAATTTGCAAGGACAGATAGGTTGGAATTGCTAGATTCAAAGGCGTACTCATTTCAGGTTCTGCACACACTTCTAAAATGTGCCTTAAAAATGGTGTCCTGATTTGTAATTCTACCAAGAATGTATGAGAATCGGTGTTTCTTCACACCTTTTTTGTTAACCGGATATTATCAGTTTTAAGCAATTCTCAGTTAGGGAAAATAATAATATCCTATAGTTATTTTAATTTATCAAAAGTTATTTTTAATTTGTGTTGTAAGCCTCTTTGGGTCCTGAATCTCTAATCTGGAAAATTTTATTGAAGTGTATTAGAACAGGATATGAGTATGGTGCGGTTGCTGAGCAGTCACACTATTCTTTCTAACCAATAGACTTTTCAGCCAGATCTAATTACTTCACACTCTCTATAACACCAAGTCTTAGAATTTGTATGGTTGAGCTATCCCAGCCTCTCTGTGAGTGGAACCAGACCTGGGCACAAGACAAGATGACTAAAAAATCTTTCTAATATTTGTTTTGCTGGAAGAAGCCTTCACACCTGCCTGACCTGCTTTCCAAATCTCTTGTTGACTCTAGCTTTACCCAGCAGTTTGAACAGAAGCAGAGCATACTGACAGCTTTCCTCAAAGACAGAGAACTATACTCTGCTAAGGAGTTTGAATTCAGAACAGTTGGGCCCAGATTTCCCTGGGAAATAGTTTAGCAAAGCATTTAGCAAAGCAGAAGTAGGTTTGGCATTGTGGAACAAGACAGCTCCTTGGTGTAATGGGAGCAGAGCTGCTGCACAGAGACGGAAAGGTTGTGAGAGGAAGACTCATGACCTTATGTGGCTGCAAATCTGTGACCCTCAGCCTGCCCCATGTCTCTACTGTCTTTCACAGAAAGTCTGTAAGTTTGGGCACCATGTCTCTTGGAAGGAAGAATCGTGATCTCTGTCCTTGGAATGTACCTAGCCTGATAAGAGAGACATGGTCCTTGCTCCTAGTCTTCCCAAACTACTGATAAAAGAGATGTTGTTATGTCTAGTTGGAATTTATAATATGATTGAAGAGAGAAACATCTTTGCATAAAATGTCTTACAAACACTTCAAAAAGCAATGTATAATGCATTGGGTCTAAGCATTTTCAGCACAGAAGGGAGCATTAGGAGTGTTTAATTTAGATACAGTTTTAGGAGGCAATGTTTAGCATTTGGAAACCCAGAAAGTTGGCTTCTCTCCATGATTTCCACTTATTTTCCTACCCTTGCTTATCCTCAGGTATCTCCTGCACAGTGGCCAGAGATAGGAGACCAGCTGGTGCAGAGTTTAGCTCAGCTTCTCAATTCACCCCTTTAGCAGCAAAGCAATCCTGTTCAGCATGATGACTTTTAGTGTAGACTACCCCTCCCACGGTTCCCCCTATATCTGGGATTCAGTTTAGCTCCCTATATTTATTGAAAACATTTTTTTTCAAATCTCAGGAGCTATACTAAATTCTAGAAGAACAACAATGATAAAACATAATCTCTTCTAACGCTCTCTGGAAAGAAAGAAACATGAAAAAGCTACTTGTGAATAATGTGATGAATGCTACAGGGATATTTAAATAAGTGGTATGGTAGGAACACGCAGGAGGCGTCATTCGTTTTCTACATGTTGAGTTCAAGCAGCTTATGGGATGTGTAGAAAAGGGATAGTAGTCAGTCACTGGATAAATAGCCAAAGAATTGGGAGGAAAGAATGAGATGATGATGGAAATTTGAGATTCAACATATGGGTTTACTTGAAATTTCAGAATGAAATCTCTTAGGGAGAGAGGAATGAGGTGAAAAACAGTTGCATGGAAAGCACAGTTTTGAAGAGTGAGCAGAAGGATTGCCGGTGAGTTGAGAGAAGAGCTCAGTAGTAGAGTGCTTGCTAACAAGCGTGAGGCCTTGAGCTCAATCCTCAACACAGGGGAAAAAAAAGAAAGAAAGAAAGAAAAAAGGAGGAAGAGGCAAAGGACAAAGGGGGGAGGACGAACACTCTGTGTTGAAACCTATGAGGCACTGCCATCAAAATCCTGTAATCAGAAAACTCCACGTTCATGCATGAGTACGTATAGTAAAAGTGACTGGTATTGTCCTTCCCATGCCAAGAATAACGACAACAAAACAAACACATACGGAATAGTTTCCGAGACACCGTGTATAAAGCAACAAAGGACAGTGATCCATGTGGGACAGGGAAGAAATGAGGTAAATGAATCCTAAAATTGCCTCATGTTGAAATAGTTTCTAGGCTTCAGCCCAGAACACTGGTCGTGCCCTTTGGATTCCATGACTTGTGTACATGAAGTGGAAAATTTCAGAGACTGGGCACTAGGATTCATAGGACAGAATCCCAGAGGGAGAAACTAGCCGCACAGAAAGTGGGCTTTAGAGGTCTGAAGAGCTCCTCTTGAGTATTACCCAGTGAATGAATGTGAGGAAACTGCATTCCCTGGGCTCAGGGTGAGGATTAGTGCCAGAACTGTAAGCTAAGATGGAAAACCTCTAATTAATTCACTATCAGAGAGAGTACTCAGAATGGGTATGGCATTGTATATGACAACTTAGACCTGAAATAAATGTTGATCTGTTTTACCTAATAAATCTTTTTTATTAATAGTAAGTGTTTGTAATACAATGTAGTAATGAATGCTCTTTTCAGAGAATATATATATCTGGAAAGAGAGCCCTTCCTCCTCGTGGCCCAGGAAGTTTTTATTTGGAATCCTATTGAAAAGTTATTGGAATTCTAACAAGTTAATTCAAATCTAACACTTCCAGTGCAACCCATGGTGAGAATAAAGACACTAAGGGATATTTGTTGCTATGGGGAGCTGGGGGGTCCTAGATCCAGTTACAATGATGGCTATCCAGACCAGAGGCCTTGACCCAGGACTGAACCCAGATTTTATTAATTTTTGGAGAACCGAGTGGCTCGGAGATGAGTGACTGTGAGAATGGTGGGAAGTACATGAATGCTGTTAGTGGGGCTAGGCCGGAGGCCTGACATCACCTCTGCCATATGCAGGGAGAAGGATATGCAGAAAGAACAATCTGCATAACACAGTTGAGGTACTATGTGATGTTTTGGGGTTGGTGCTTCAGCTCTGAGCAATGTAATCTTTCATGCCTCTTATCTCGAGGCTTGATCCCAGCCAACAGTGGGGAGGGTGGCTCAGCACACTACCTCAGCTCACACACGTTTTATTAGGGAGCTTTGGGGTGTGGGATAACAGTGCCGTGTTCGCTTTGCTTCGAAGACTACACATCAGCACCTCAGCTGGACTGATCTGCTTGCTTAGAGCCAACTGAAGGGATAAGGAAAAGTCCTGGCCAGCTCCGCATACATGGATACATGGAAATAGGGCCAGGTTCAGCCAAAATGGAGACAATTTCTCCTCCAGGTGCTCCTCCTCATAAATAACATGGCTTGATCACATTTTACTCCTCCTCCCCTTCTCCACCCCTCCTCCTAATCCCCTTGGCAATCTCTAAAAGTCTAACTTTATCACACCAGAGAAAATGTGACATATAACTCTGAGGCATGTTCATTTTGCTTAGCCTGATAGTCTTGTGTTTCATCCATTTTTCTGCAGGTTATATGATTGCACTCTTCTTCACAGTTGAAAGACATTCCATTGTGCACACCTTACCTTTTCATTGCTGAGACATGATACGCAACACTCATAATTGAAAAGAATAAGGGTTTATATTGGCTCAAAATTTGTAGAGATTTCAATCCGTGGTTGGCTGGCTTTAAGGCAGGGAAGCAGGGAAGAGAGGTATGGCAGAGAAGGCTTGCTCATGGCATGGCTGTCAGGAAGCAGAGAGAGAGAGCAGGGAGGAGGTAAGGAGCAGGATCCTTCTAGGCCACACCCCTAGTGACCACCTCCTACAACCAGGCTTCACTTCCCAAATCACACTTGATGGGTATCATATGCCCATGAGCCAATCATCTCCCAAAAGCTCCACCTATGAGCACATGTGGCTTTGAAGGACACCTAGACATAAACCATAACATTGTATTTATTCCTTATTTTTCATCCATTCATGAGTTCATTGGCATCTAGAACGTTTTTGCACATTAGATATTGTAAATTATGCCACTATAAATATAGGTGTGCATGTATCACTATAGTGTGATGTCTTCAATTCTTTCATGAGTATACTCAAAAGAGATATAGTTGAGTTAATGGTATTTTTATTTATCATTTTTTGAGGAATCTCCACATGGATTTCCATAATGGTTGTACTAGTTTACGTTGTCATCACCCATATAAGAGAGTTCTCTGCAGCATGCCTTGATTTTTTATAATCTTCATGGTGGCCGCTGTGACTGGGGTGAGATGGAATCTTAAAATTGTTTTGATTTGCATCTCACTAGCCACTAAAGTATTTGAACATTTTTCACATATTTGTGGTCAGTGGCACATTATTTCCTTTGAGAAATACAATTCCACTCTTTTGCCAATTTTTGATTAAGTTATTTGTTTGAGGCCATTCATTTTTGAGATCCTTATATATTCTGTGTATTAGCCCTCTATCAGAAGAGTAGGTAGACCAAATTTTCTCCCATTATGTAAGATACCTCCTCATTGCTTTGCTTGCTTCCTTTGCTACAAAGAAGCTTTTCAATTTGATATAATCCTATGTTTTGCTGCTTGATGTTATTTCCTGTGTTTTGAAAATTTTTGCCTGTGCTTCTGGCAGGAAGTGGGTCCCCATATTATCTTCTAGCAGTTTCAAAGTTTCTGTTTTTATTTCTGAGGTCTTTGTTCCATTTTGATGTGATTTTAGTACAGAGAGTGATACAAGGACCTAGTTTCAATCTTCTGTAAGTGGATAGCCGGTTTTCCCAGCACCATTTGTTAAAGAGTCTGTTTTTCTCCAGTGTCTGTTTTGTATCTGTCCTAAACCAGGTGGCTGCAAGTGCATGAGATTACTACTATCCATTCTACTCCACAAAAACCCGTTTGTTTTTATGTCAATGCCATGTTGTTTTTTGTTAGTATAGCTTTGTAGTATAACTTGAATTCCAGTATTGCAATGCCTCTAGGATTCTTCCTTTTGCTCGGGATGCTTTGGCTATTCTGACTCTATTGCTGTTTTGATGGAGACTGTCCTCCAGAAGCCTCCAGCACTCAGGGATGCAGCTTTTGAAAGGTTTTTGGATATCATGGAGACACTATGCCTAAATGTGCTGTTAGGAGGGGGCCGGGAGGGAAGAGGCAGGTCACTGGAGGCGTGACCTGGAAGAGTGTCCCTCTCTCCCTGGCTCCTCTGTTCACTCTCTGTTGGGCAGCGCCCATGACGGAAGCAGCTTTCCTCTGTGATGCGCTTCTGCTGTGCTGTGTCTTCCTGAACCCAGCTGATCATGTACTGTAAACATGCTCCAGAAGAAGCATTTCCTTCTTAAACCTGTGGGTATTGGGTATTTTGTCACAGCAATAAGAAAGTGACTAAGATAGGATGTTTTCTGATTCCATCTGAAATTTAGGATTTTTTTCCTGCTTCCTTGGAGAATGTTGTTTGGATTTTAATAAATATCACATTAAATCTGTAGAGATCATTTGGACTAATACTGCTATTTTCATATTAGTTCCCATCTAAGAACAAAAGATATCTTTCCATTCCTAATGTCTTCTTCAAGTTCTTTCTTCAGAGTTATATACTTTTTATTGCAAGTCTTTCACTTCTTTGGTGAGGTTGATTCCTAAGTGTTCAATTTTTCTAGAACCTGTTGTGAATGGAATTATTTTCCCGATTTCTTTCTTGGTGAGTTCACTAGGTGTGTATAGGAACACTGCTGATTTTTGTACATTGATTTTGTAACCTACCAGTTTGCTGAATTTGTTTATCAGATTTAAAAGTCTTTGGTGGAGTGTTTTGGGCCTTCTACTTAATGAATCATATTATCAGCTGTAGCAATAATTTGACTTCTTCTTTCCCTAGTCATATCTTTTAGTTCTTTTTCTTGGCTGATTGTTCTTGCTACAGTTTTAACCACATTATTGAACAATAGGGTAAAAGTGGACACTATTGTCTTGCTCTTGGTTTTAGAGGAAATACTTTCAGTTTTTCTCCATTCAATGAGATTGGCTATTGGTTTGTTATACATGCCTTTTATCAATTTGAGGTAAGTTTCTTCTACGCCTATTTTTGTTGATATTTTTATCATGAAGGGATGTTGTGTTTTGTTGTAGATATTATTCTGGATATATTGAGATAATCATGTGGTTTTTAATTTTTCATATTTATGTGATATGTTATATAATTGACTTACACACATTGAATCCTTATATCCCTGGAATGAAGCTAGCTTGGTTATGGTGTATGATTAATGGATTGCTGAATTTTGTTTGCAAGCATGTCACTGAGGATTGTTGTGAATACATGCATCTAGGCTATTGGTTTGTGAGTTTTGTTGTTGTTCTTGAGTTCTTATCAGTTTTGTTATCAGGGTAATCCTGGCTTCATATAATGATTTTGGAAGTATGCTTTCCCTTTTTATTACATACTGTTGATGGTTGATGTGACAAATAACATTTCTTAATTTGCATATGTTGAATGATCCTTGGATCTGGGAGATAAATACAACTTGTCTTGTACAATGACTTTGTTAGGATTCCCTTAATGATAGTGTTATGGTTGATACATTGTGTCAACTTGGGGAGTCTAGAGGTTTGGCTGAGTGATTCAGCAGGAAGTCAGGGTGCTTACTTTGTATACATCCTGAGCCTGTGGAAGAGGAGGGCATGGAGATTGTGTGAGAGGTACATACCCTCTGGGTGGGGGTAGGATGTTTACAAGGTAAGGGAAGGAAAGAGGCTACTTGCAGCCATTCTTCCCTTTTACCGGCTCTTTTTGCTGTGCTCTGCTGCCATGAAGAGTATGCTCTCTGCCATGTGCCACTCTGCCTCAGAACCAGCCAAGTATGGACTGAAACCTCCATGAACTGTAAGCTAAATAAACCTTTCCTTCCTTCATTTTGGGTGTTGGGTATTTTGTCACAGCAATGAGAGAAAAGTAACTAAGACAGATAGTTAACTCTTCTTTAATAAGAAATGCTTAACTGATTGGTTTAGCACTGTTCTAGGTGTGTCTGGATGACTGACTTATTGACAAAGGAAAGCCTGACCCTGCATGTGAGTGGTACTGACTAATAAACTTGTATCCCGGATGAAATAAAAAGGAAAAGGAGTCTCACTTCTATTCCTTTAGAAGAGCTCTAGTCTTAACTATTGCCTTTGGATGTCTGCCTCCAACCTTCCAGCACAACTTCACCTTTCTAGTATAGACCTTTTGGCTTTCTGACATGGACTCATGTGGGACTCTCAACCAAGCTACAGGCCTTTGACTTTTGAAAGGATCCTCCATCTCTCCAGCACTCCAGCATGCAGACGACTCTTTTGCATTCTTGTGCATCTGACTCTGCCAGAGACCATTATAATTATATCTTGTAAACCCTTTATATTGAGAACTTGGCTGAGCCCTGATCCCTTAAAATGAGTATATGGTAAAGGCTTAAATAAAAGAGACAAGTAATATATTTTGGGGTCCAGGAAGGTCAGAACTCTCTTGGAACTAACACAAAGACTTCTGTGGACAGTCAGTATTTATTGGGTTACAGACGAATTCAAAGAGAATGAAGGAAAAAGAAAGGATAAGCTGAGGTCAAAGCTGGAAAATGAGCAGGGCTTTGAGAAGTTAGAACAAAGACGTTTCCAGCAGTAAATTTAGCCAATTAAATTAGTAAATATAAGCCAATGTCTTATATCTAAGGTTGAAAGTTCCTGCCCTTGAATAGGGAGTGAGAGCCTGTGTCCTTTGCTGACTCAGCTGTGGTATTATTTTGTCTTGAGAGCACTGTGGTCAGCAACTGAACACTTACAGCAAGTCATAGAAAACTATAGGAAGCCTAATATACATGTACCTCAAATTACTAAAGAGAAATGGGGGACATTGTTTTAAAAATTAATGGAAGAAAATATTCCATTGTTTATAAAAAATATAAATCCACAGACTATGTAACTTAATGAACTTCAAGCACACAAATATGTAGAAAATCTGGGCATGGTGATGTTTTCCTGTAATTCCAGCTACTATAGTGGCTGAGGCAGGAGAATCACTTGAGTCCAGGAAATCAGACCAATCTGAACAATATAGGAAGACCTCGTTTTAAAACTAAAGCCCTAAATTATTTCAAAACACTATGCAATGAAATTGCTCAAATCTAAAATACTAAAAGCAACTAGGGGAAGAAAAGAAAAACACTATAAGTAAAAATAAATAAGGATGAACAAATTTTTTCTTCATTAGAAATCACATAAGAAATGAAGACAGTGAAATAATATCCCTAAGAGAAGGGGAAACTATATCTATATGTATGTATGGGATAGCTAACATAGTTGTACTACTGACTTCTATCACTTTATTGAGAGGATCAGTTAATGATTAATTATTTGATCAATTTTGCATGTCTCTATTTGCTTTCCTGACAAACCACTCTGAAGATATCAATATGTAATACAACAACCATTGTTAATTTCGTATCACTTTACCTATAATTCAGTATTGCTTGTATTGTTCTTATGCTATTTTGTAAGTGGATGTCTGTTTGTTAATATGCTTTCCTTCCTTTATTTTTAAAAATAAAATTTAAAAAATATGCCTAAGAATTGAAAGGAAAAAGAAAAAGTGAAAGAAAAAAGAGCCAATAAAAGATCTAAAAGAGCCAGAATTACAGTATATAACCTAGTTAAAATATATTTCAAGACTAAGGATGTATTCATGCATACACAAATGGAAAAAATTCACCATGAGGATACTTGCACAACAAGGGATTTTAAAGGAAATAATTGACATCGAAAATAATACTAGCTAGATATTTCTGCACAGAGATACCTCGATATTTATACTTCTAATAACAGAACTTCAAAATCCACAAAGTAAAATGAGTAAATATAAAGAAAAATATAAAAACCCTAAGTATATGGAGAGAAATAACTCCATCTGAATAATTTTTAGCATAAATAGACAGAGAATAGCCAAGTATAGAGTTGAACGGTACTAACTTGTCTTAACTAACATTGATAGAAAACCACCCTGAAACAGAAAAATGTGTATTCTCTTCACGTATGTGGGGAATAATTACCACAATAGACCATAGTCTAAGCCATAAAACAAGGCTCAAGATTCTTAAAAGGACATCTTAAAAACATGTTCTCTACAACAGTGAAATTAAATTAGAAATAAAAAAAGATAACTGGAAAATGTTCAAATATTTAGAAATTAAATAGCACTATTCTAAAAAATGGGACAAAGAAGATATAGAAAAGGAAACTAGAAAGTTTCTTTTAGCTGAATGAAATGAAAATATAGCATATTAGCATTTGTGGGAAAGAAGTAAGGGAGTTCTTAGAAGCAAGCTTACCGTAGCAAATGATTGTATTAGAAAAGAAAAGATCTTAAGTCAATGCATTCACCTTCTTCTTCCACAAGGAACTTGAGTAATCAGATCAAATTATAACCAAAATATGGATAAAAATAAAATAAAGGTTAAAAACGAAGTCAATAAATATAAAATAAGAAACAATGAAATAAATCAGTGAAAAATCTGGTTTTTTGACATCAGTAAAACTGAATGACTGTAGTCAAACTTCCTAGAAGAAGAAAAAAAAAGAGAATAGACAAATTATCAAATAGTGAAAACCACCCAGGTAATATTGCTATAGATTCTATAGATAATCAAAGAATAATAAATGGTATTACAAACAACTTTGTGCCCATAGTTCAAACAATTTGAATAAATTTCAAATATTTCTTGGAAACACAAAAACCACCAAGCCTCACTGAAGTAGTAATAGATACCCTCAATAGCCTAAGTCAATTTGGGAAACTGAATTTGCAAAAATCTTCCCACAAAGAAGTCATTGAGATCCAGACAGCTTCATGGTTGACTTGTATCTAACATTACAGGAATAATAATACCAGTTCTACACAAACTGTTCCACAAAAATAGAGACAAAGGATTAGTTCCCAAGTTATTTTTTTGATGTCAGTATCACTCTCACAGCAAAGTAAGACTTCATTAGAAAATTACAGCTTGAATTTGACTTCAATAATGTTGAACAACTTTTGCTTACTAAAATCACTGTTAATAAAAAGATAACCAATAAACTAAGAAAAATTTGTAAAGCATGTATTTTACAAAGTATTTGTATATGTACATATAGAGAACACACATAAATAACAAAAATCTAATTTTTAAAATGGATAAAGATTTGAAATGGCATGTTATCCAAGAAGCTATCTAAATAAACACATAAAAAGTGCTCCATATTATTGGTCACTGAAGAAATATAAATTAAATATACAATGATCTGCATCTACATACCCTTTATGCTAAATGTTAGAGGCACTGTGGGGAAAAAGGAACACTGTTGGTGGGAGTGTAGACTAGTGCAACCATTGTGGAAATGAGTGTGGAGATTCCTCATAACACTAGGATTAGAGGTCCCATTCATCCCAGCTATTGCCCTTCTGGGTATTTTCCCAGAAGAATTAAAAACATCAGACTAGAGTGATATATGTGTGTCCATGTTTATAGCAGCACAATTTGTAATAGCTAAATCTTGGAAACAACACAAACGCCCATCAACTGAGGAATGGCTAAAAAATATGTGGTACTTTTTATGGTAGAGTACTACTCAGCCACGAAGAAGGATGAACTAGAGACTTTTGTAGGTGAATGGATGCAACTTGAGACCAAACTCATAAGTGAAATAAACCAGATTCATATATGTAAACATCATATAGTCTCCCTGGTATGAAAAACTGAAAGAGTAAATAAGGTTTAAAATGTACAATAGATATTGTAAAATGAGAAGCAATTGTTCAAAAGAAATTAGAATGGGTAATGGGGGAAAGAAACAAAGGGAAAAGGGAAAAGTGCAAGTCATAAATAGTATCTTCTAATTCATTGAAAAGGAAGGTTTGTGCTAATATCCATTGGAGAAATTTTTATGCCTGTATCTTATACCCTGAGCAACTACTTTAAATATAACAATATGCAATGTATTAACTATTGTTATTTTCCTATTATTTTGCTATGAAATTTTGTTTAACCTTTTTTCATAAAATAAAATAAATATCTATTATAATAACTAAAATTAAGAAGATGAACTCGTAACAAGTGTTGACAAAAGCACAGAGGAACTAGAACTCTTACATACTCCTACTAGGAATGAAAAATGGCCCAATATTTCAGAACAAAACATATGACATCTTTATAAATGAAATATAAACATAATATTACCCAGCCACTCCACTTCTAAGTTCTTATTCAAAAGATAAACATACATTATAATGGTTGATACATTATGTCAACTTGAGAATTGAAAAGCTTAAAAGCTTAACTAAGTGACTCAGCAGGGGACCAGGGTCCTCACTTAGTAAACATCTTGAGCTTGTGGAAGAAGAGGGCACAGAGGTGGTGTGGGTAGATAGCTGGCGTACAATATAAGGGAGGAAAAGAAGCTTGCTCTCCCTTGCTTTTGCTCTTGTTGCCTTACTCTCTTTTGCCACCTTGAACAGTTGCCCCTGTGCCACCCTGCCTTGGAGCCAGCTAAGTATGGACTGAAACCTCCACAAGCTGTGAGCTAAAAAATCTTTCCTTCCTTAATTCTGGGCATCAGGTATTTTGTCTCAGCAATGGGAGAAAAGTAACTAAGACATATAACTAAGATAAGACTTGCAGATGAATACCGTAACAGCTTTATTTGTAATATCTCTGAACTGGAAACATCACTAAAATTCAAAAGGTGAATAGATGAACAACTTAATGATATATTTGAAATATGATTTAAAATGTGGTGAACATTTAATTTTTAAAAAAATATATCCCTCTAGAGGGATCTTGGACTTGAGAAGCCTCATTGAGCAGCCTAGGGGCTCGAATGTTCTGTTCTCACACCCACTTACACTGCAGGAGGGGCCTTGGATTTGGGAGGCCTCAGTGAGTTGCCTGGGCCCCCCCTCTAGATTGTCCAGTTCTGTCCTCCACTACCTTGGGAAGGGCCTTGGAGACAAAAAGCCTCACTGAGCTGTCTGGGTACCCAGGTCCTCTGGCTTCTCCCCCTGCCACCATGTCAGGAACAAACCTGAATCTCTGAAAACCTATGGAGATTTGAAAATGACAAAAAGAAGCAAAATGAAATCTCAGCCAAACACCACACCCAGAACATGTCCAGGAAACAACAACATGGAAGAACATGGAAATTACACACCTGAAATCTCTGAAATGATAGCATATGAAGTAGAGAACCAACTGCATCAGGCAATAGAGGAAATCAGGTCGGAAATAATTGCTCAGGTAAAAAAAGAAATGATAACCGTAATGAAAGAATTGCTTGGCATATCAAAGAAGACATAGATTAAGAAAATAGAGAAGCACAGAAAAATGATGGAAACCTTGAATTAATAGCATAGGAAAGAACTACACTGCATAAAACAGGTTCAAAGAGACGTTCAGGAAATTAAAAATTCCACTGGAAGCTGGAAGATGCAGTTGAATGAAATGGAAGAGAGTTTCAGAGCTTCAAGACAGCACTGCACCTAGTGATTATGAAAGAAAAGATCTCTTAAAAATAACAAAGGAGGGCTGGAGATATAGCTCAGTGGAATAAGCGCTTGCCTGGTGAGCACTAGGTCCTGAGTCTGATCCCCAGTACCGCCAAAAAAAAAAAAGGAACAGCAAATAATAGTTCAACAACTGCAAGATGAGGCAGAGAAAAACAATATAAGGTTGATAGGTGTCAATGAAAAAGCAGGAGGCAACATGAATGACACAAATACTACTTACAGCAATAATAGCAGAAAATTTCCTAAGTATGGGACAAGAGCCTTATATACACATAGGTGAGGCATATACCACCCCAATTAGCAATAACCAAAATAAATCTACACCCAGACACATAATAAAGTTCCTAGAAGTTGGGCAAAAAAATAGGATATTAAGACCTGTTAGAGAAAAGAAACAGATGACCTATGAAGGAAAGCCCATCAGAATCATGGCAGACTTCTCAATATAGATCATCAAATCAAGAAGAGCTTGGAGTGAAGTATTCCAGGTCCTGAAAGAAAACAACTTTCAACCCAGATTTCCGTACCCTGCAAAGCTATCTTTCAAATTTGATGGAGAAATAAGATACGGGACTTTCAAGAAGATGGTGGCCAGGTGAGCAGCAAAAAAAAGATCCTCCCTGATAGAGAGCTCCAGCTCGAGATAGGCTTGGCACGCACGAGTGCCGGGACCGCAGCTGTAATCACAGCTGCGAAGTTCAAACTGAACATGTTGCTCTGTGCTGCCCAGGCGATGGTGGGATGGCCCAACTTGCCGCGGAGAGGCGCGGGTGGGCCCGTAGCACTGGGCACCTGAGACGCTCGGCACGGTGCACGGGCAGCAGCTTGGCCGGGTCCGCACGCCCCGAGGGTGCCCGCGGCGGGACAGACCCTCCTGCCTCCCGATCCTGCACGGCTCGCCGGTGGCTGTGGCCAGAAATTGGCTTTCTGGTGGCTGCAGCACAGGGCGGACTCGGAGCCCACGCTTCTCGGGCAGGCTGCGCTAATCCAGCCTGCAGACTAGGGTCCCACTCCGGTCCCCATCCCCACTGCCAGCGCCCTCCTTGGCCTGCAGCCTGCGGGCACTGTGGCGGCTGCGATTGGTGACCCCTGCAAGAGTGCCGAGGAGACAGAGAAGTGCCGGGGAGCAGCAGATCGCAGGCAAAGCACAAAATATTAGCACCTTGGGGCCTTCCTGCCTGCACGGATTGTGGGACGGGTGAGCTGATTGTGCGCCGTGACCCACCGGATCACTGAGTGGGGGAGGAGCTCAGTCCCCATGCCTACAGGGACCCCTGGGCGGGCAGGGGAGTTGTTTACATGCCCCGGCCAGGTCTCTGGGTAGGGAGTAGCTCAGCCTACAAAGCAGCATCTGAGCAGCCTTTTGAGGGGAACTCTTAGCAGAAAGATTAAGGGACATTCCCCCGAAGAGAAGGAGCCACTGGAGCAGCCTTTGCAATGGAACTTTGCCTGGTGAACAGCCTGGGTAATTTATAGCTCAATAGTTTGAATCTGATATCCAAAAATGGGAAGACAGAAGAACAAAACGCAGTCTGAGAACTCATCTCCACCCAGAACAAGTCCTGGATGCGAGGATATAGGGGAACCAGGAAGCCACATACCTGCAAGTTCTGAAACGATAGCATTTGAAATAAAGAAACGTCTCCATCAGGCCATAGAAGAGATTAAAGCAGAAATAAGCCACATACCTGCAATTTAAGAAACAATTACGTCCGAAGTAATGAAAAAACTCCATCAGGGCATAGATCAGATTAAAGCAGAAATTAGTCACATACCTGCAGTCTCAGAAATGATCACATCCGAAGTACAGAAACAACTCCCATCAAACCACAAAAGAGATTAAAGTAGAAATAATCTCTCAGACAAAAAATGAACTGAAAATCATAATGGAAGAAGTGTTCCGCGCACACAGAGAAGAAATAGATAAAAGAATAGAAGAAAATAGGAAACAAATGGAAACGTTACAAGAGCAATTTAGGAATAAATTACCATGAATGAAACAGATCCAAAGAGATTGCCAGGAATTGAAAACTTCCATTGAAAGCTGGCAAAACCGCTTAAATGAAGCTGAAGATAGAATTTCAGATCTTGAAGACAGCATGGCAGCTAATGAGCGTGAAAGGAAGGATCTCATAAAGTCATCAAGGATCCAAGAAAAATCAATACAACAGCTGCAAGATGAGGCAAAAAGAAATAATATTTCAGTTATAGGAGTTAGTGAAACAGCAGGAGACAACACAAATGATATAAAAAGAATATTTGCTGAAATAATAGCAGAAAACGTCCCAAACATGGTAAAAGATACTGAAGTACAGTTAATCGAGGCATACAGAACCCCAACGAGCCATAACCCAAAGAAAACCACACACAGACATATAATAGTCAAGATCCCAGACATCCAGCAAAAGAACACATTAAAAGCTGCTAGAGAAAAGAAACAGATCACCTATAAAGGAAAGCCCATCAGAATCACAGCAGACTTCTCAATGGAAACCATGAAGTCCAGAAAAGCTTGGAGTGAGGTATTACAGATTCTGAGACAAAACAACTTGCAAGCCAGACTGATGTATCCTGCAAAACTATCCTTCAAATTCAATGGAGAAATAAAATATTTCCACGACAAAGAACAACTGAAGAACTTCATGAGTGCCAAACCAGCATTGGAAAAAGCACTAAAAGATATTCTAGACAGAGAAAAAAGAGACCACAATCCCAAGGACAGCTATAGAAATAACTGCCAAAACAGAACAAATAATTAAACAGTCAGCAAAAGAAGGAAAACTTCAAGTAAATAACATGACCAGAATAAGCCAACACATAACCATGATAACCATTAACGTAAATGGCCTCAACTCAAAAGTCAAAAGGAAAAGATTGGAAAACTGGATTAAGGAACACAATCCAACGATATGCTGTATACAGGAAACACATTTTACTCAAAAAGAAATCCACAGGTTGAAAGTTAAAGGTTGGAAAACAATTCTCCATGCAACAGGCCCCCAGAAAAAAGCAGGGGTAGCTATTATGTTTGCAAACAATGTAAACTTCAAACCAAAAACAATCAAAAGAGATAAAGAAGG
>PVLD010009240.1:0-34065 GCA_004027595.1 Dinomys branickii | reverse complement strand
AAATGGAGCACCAAACTTTACAAGTCAAATCTTAACAGACGTGAAAAATCAAATAACTAATAACACTATTGTAATAGGGGACCTAAACACCCCTCTGATGCAAAGAGACAGGTCAACTGGACAGAAACTCAGCAAAGAAATAACAGACGTGAACCAAAAGTGTGAACAAATGGAGTTAGTAGATATATACAGAGTGTTCCACACCACAACATCAGAATACACATTTTTCTCAGCTGCACATGGATCTTTCTCTAAAATTGACCACATTCTAGCTCATAAAGCATATCTCCCTAAATGCAAAAGAATTGAAGTTATCCCATACATATTATCGGAACACAGTGCAATGAAATTGGAAATTAATGACAAAGAAGCTCCAAAAACCGCATGAATGCTTGGAAATTAGACAACCACCTCCTGAATAAACCAATGGGTCACACAAGAAGTTAAAGAAGAAATTAAAAAATACCTACAAATAAATGAAAATGCAAGTAAAACCTACCGGAATCTGTGGGATGCAATGAAAGCAGTGCTCAGAGGGAAATTTATAGCAATGAACTCGTATACAAAATAAACAGAAAGAGAGCAAATAAATAGCCTAATGCTACACCTCAAACTCTTAGAAAAAGAGCAGCAAGCCAAACCAAAAGCCCAAAGAAGGGAGGAGATTATAAAACTCAGGGCAGAAATTAATGCAACTGAGATGAAGAAAACTCTACAAAAAATAAGTGAATCAAAGAGTTGATTCTTTGAAAGAATAAATAAAATTGATAAACCCCTAGCCAACCTTATCAGAAAAAGAAGGGAAAGAACTCAAATTCATGCAATAAGGAATGAAAAGGATGAAATCACTACAGATCCCACAGAAATCCAAAAGATCATTAATACCTACTTTGAAAATGTTTACTCCCATAGGATAGAAAATTCAGAAGAAATGAACAGATTCCTAGAAATGTACAAATTACCAAAATTGAATCAGGAAGACATAAAAATCCTGAACAACGCAATATCAGTTAATGAGATTGAAAATGTCATAAAAACTTACCAACAAAAAAAAGCCCAGGCCCTGATGGATTCACAGCAGAATTCTGTAAAACATTCAGAGAAGATCTAATGCCAACACTCCTCAAACTCTTCAATGAAATTGAAAAGGAAGCAACTCTCCCTAACACATTTCTGGAGGCAAGTATTATACTGATACCAAAACCAGAGAAGGACCCAACTAAGAAAGAGAACTATAGACCAATCTCTCTAATGAACATAGATGCAAAGATACTCAAAAAAATACTAGCAAATAGATTACAGCAAATCATAAGGAAAATTATACACCATGACCAGGTAGGATTCATTCCAGGAATGCAGGGATGGTTCAATATTTGCAAATCAATTAAAGTAATACATCATATTAATACAGCCAAAGACAAAAACCACATGATCATCTCAATAGATGCAGAAAAGGCTTTCGATAAAGTCCGACATGCATTCATGTTAAAAACCTTAGAAAAAATAGGAATAGATGGCCTCTACCTCAATCTGATCAAAGCCATCTATGACAAACCAACAGCCAACATCATACTAAATGGACAAAAACTGAAAACTTTCACTTTAAAGTCAGGAACAAGACAAGGATGTCCACTGTCACCACTCCTATTCTATATAGTTCTGGAAGCATTAGCCAGAGCAATTAGACAAGAGAGAGAAATAAAAGGAATAAGGATAGGAAAGGAAGAAGTCAAACTATCACTATTTGCAGATGACAGGATACTATACATGGAGGACCCCAAAAACTCCACAAGAAAACTCCTGGAATTAAATGACAAATTCAGCAGCATAGCTGGATACAAAGTCACCACCCAAAAATCAATAGCATTCCTATACACGAACAACAAACAGACTGAGAGAGAAATTGAGGAAACCATACCTTTTACAATAGCAACCAAGAAACTGAAATACTGAGGAATCAATCTAACAAAGAATGTGAAAGATTTATTCAGTGAAAACTACAGTACTCTGAAAAAAGAGATCGAAGAGAATTTTAATAAATGGAAAAACATACCCTGCTCATGGTTAGGAAGAACTAACATTGTGAAAATGGCCATATTACCAAAACTGTTGTACAGATTCAATGCAATTCCCATTAAACTACCATTAGCATACCTCACAGATCTAGAGAAAATACACCTTAAATTCACCTGGAACCAGAAGAGACCCAGAATAGCAAAAGCAATCCTGGGCAATAAGGACAAGTCAGGTGGAATCACAATCCCTGACCTGAAATTATACTACAAACCTACTGTAATAAAATCAACCTGGTACTGGCTAAAAAACAGACCTGAGGATCAATGGAACAGACTGGAAGATGCAACCATAACGAAAAACCCACTCAGCTACCTAATATTTGACAAAGTGGTCAACCAAACTCACTGGAAAAAAGATGGCCTGTTTAGTAAATGGTGCTGGAAAAACTGGCTTGCCTCTTGCCGAAAACTGAAAATAGACCCAAGTCTATCACCATGCACCAAACTCAGGTCAAAATGGATCACAGACCTCAACATTAAAACAGAAAGTCTAAACCTATTGGAAGAGAAAGTAGGTAGAAATCTTGAAGACATAGGAGTAGGCAGAAAGTTCATGAACAAAAATGAAACTGCAAGGGAAACACTTCAAAGAATCAATAATTGGGATCTCATCCTACTGAAAAGTTTTTGTACATCTAAAGAAATCACCAGCAAAGTAAAAAGAAAACCCACAAATTGGGAAAACATCCTAGCTGGCTGTCCCTCAGACAAAGGTCTTCTATCTAGAACATACAAAGAATTAAAAAACATGTACCTGTCCAAATTCAAAGACCCAATCCAGAAATGGGCATCTGAGATGAAAACACAATTCTCAGATAAAGAAATACAAATGGCAAATAAATATATGAGAAAATGCTCCACATCCTTAGTCATTCGAGAAATGCAAATAAAAACAACATCGAGATTTCATCTCACCCCAGTAAGACTGGCCAGTATGAAAAAGTCATCCGATAACAGATGCTGGCGAGACTGTGGAGAAATAGGGACTCTATTACACTGCTGGTGGGAATGCAGACTGGTGCAACCACTGTGGAGAGTAGTTTGGAGATTTCTCAGCAAACTAGGTCTAGAGGTTCCATTCAAACCAGCTATTCCCCTTCTGGGTATTTTCCCAGAAGATCTGAAAACATCATATCACTCGGATATATGTGCACCCATGTTTATAGCAGCGCAATTTGTAATAGCTAAATTGTGGAAGCAACCCAAATGTCCATCCACAGAGGACTGGATTAAAAAATATGGTAGGGGGCTGGGGGTATAGCTCAGTGGCATAAGCGCTTGCCTGGCAAGTGCAAGGTCCTGAGCTCGATCCCCGGTACCGGAAATAAAATAAAATAAAATAAAGATTTCATTAAAAAAAAAACTATGGCATTTTTATATAATGGAATATTACTCAGCTATAAAGAGGGACAGATTTGGGGCCTTTGTAGGCAAATGTTCACAATTAGACACCATACTCATAAGTGAAATCAGTGGTATGTGTGCAGGCAACGTATTGTGTCACTGGTGTAAGAACCTGAGGGTGGGAATATAAACTAAGAGGCATGAAGGAAATCTGTTCAAAAGTAAAGAACTGATGGGACGAGGGAAAGGAGAAAAGAAATAGGCAAAAATATATGTATTTATATACATATGTGCAGGATGGCTAACATGATTCTACTATTGTATTATGTCACTTAATGGTATGGAATAGTTGATGACTGGTTGTTTGATCAGTCTTGTATGTCTGTATGTGTTCTCCTGAGCATACACTTTGAAGATATCAATATGCAATGCAACAACTATTGTTGGTTTTCTGTTGCTTTGTCTATAATTCAATTCTGATTATACTGTTATTGTGCTACTTTGTGTCTCTTTGTTAATGCTTTCTGTGTTTTTTTTCTGTTGTTGATGTAGTTCTTTTTCTTTAATGCTTTAAAAAAAAGAAAAAAGAAAAATTATATTAAAAAAATATGGAAGTAAGTATGTATGTGTATGCAGCATATCTAACATAGTTGTACTCCTGACTTAGGTCACTTTATTGTAAGGAATAGTTGATGATTATTTGTTTGATCAATTTTGCATGTCTATATCTATGTTCCTGAATATATACTTCAAAGTTATCAATATGTAATGCAGCAACCATTGTTGATTCCCTGTCACCCTGTCTGTAACTCAGTTTTGATTGTACTATTCTTATGCTACTTTGTGTCTGTTTGTTAATATGTTTTTGTTCTTTTAGTTTTAAAATAATTTAAAAAAAGAGAAATAAGATACATCCATGACAAAGACCAACTGAAGAAATTCATGAGCACCAACCCAATCCTACAAAAAGTACTGAAAGATATTGTACAAAGAGATAAAAATGACCACAATCTCAAGACCAACAATAGAAAAGAACTACGAAGCAAGGTAAGCAGTTAAACAGAAGGGGAACGTATAGAACCAGAGGTAGGAAAATAACATGACAAGGATAAGTCAATACATATCAGTAATAACCATTAATGTTAATGGCCTCAATTCACCAATCAAAATCAATTCACCAATCAAAAGACACAGACTGGCACAGTGGATCAAGAAACAAAATCCAACAATATGTTGTATGCAATAAATGCATTTAACTCAAAAGGAAATCCATAGACTGAAAATCAAAGTATGGAAAACAATACTCTACATCACAGGAACCCGTAAAAAAGCAGTAGATATTCTGTTTGCAGCAAGGTGAACTTCAAACAATGATCAATAGAGATAAGGTCGCTACATTCTTGTTATGAGAAAATTGCAAGAGGAAGATATAACAATCATAAATATATATGCACCAAATACATACATTAGACAAATTTTAAGAGACATGAAAAATCAAATTAGTAATAACACAATTGTAGTGGGATTTTAACACTGCATTATCACAAAGAGAGAGCAACATATAGACAAGAGAGAAACAAAAAATCAGCAAAGAAATAAGAGAACTAAACCAAATACATGAACAAATGGATCAGGTAGACCTTTACAGAATATTCCACCCAACAATATTAGAATATACATTCTTCTCAGCTGCACATGGGACATTCTCTAAAATAGATCACATGCTAGCACATAGAACATACTTAAGTAAATGCAAAGGAACTAGAATTATCCTATGTACATTTTTGGACCATAGTGCAATGAAACTGGAAATAAACGATAAAAGAAATGACAAAAGCTCCATAAACACATGGAAATTAAATAACAACCTCCTGAACAACCAATGGGTCACAGACGAAATTAAAGTAAAAATTAAACTCTACCTATAATCAAACAAAAATGCAGATACAAACCACCAGAACCTGTGGGATGAAATGAAAGCAGTCCTCAGAGGGAAATTTATAGTGGTGGATTCCCACATCAGGAAAACAGAATGAATCCAAATAAACAACCTTATGTTACACCTTAAATTTCTAGAAAAAGAAGAGCAAGTTAATCCCAAAGCCTGAAGAGGGTGGAAATCATTAAGATCAGAGCAGAAATTGATGCAATTGAAATTAAGAAAACCATACAAAAAAATCAATGAATTAAAGAGTTGGTTCTTTGAAAAAATGAATACAATTGATAAACCCCTAGTCAACCTTATCAAAAGAAGAAAAGAAAAAAACTCAAGTCCATGCAATAAGGAATGAAAGGGGTGATATCACTACAGACCTGTAGAAATTCAGAAGATCATCAATACCTACTTCGAAAAACTTTACTCTCATCAGATGAAAAACATAGAAGAAATGGACAGATTCCTACATACATACGAATTACCAAAGCTGAATGAAGAAGATATAAAAATCTTGAATAACCCAATATCAACCAATGTAATTGAAAATGTAATAAAATCTTACTAACAAATAAAGCCCAGGTCCTGGTGGATTCACAGCTGAATTCTACAAGAAATTCAGAGAAGATTTAATACCAATTCTTCTCAAACTCTTTAAAAGAAATAGAAAGGGACTCAGTTCTCCCAAACTCATACCTGGAGGCAAGTATCATCCTGATACCAAGACCAGAAAAATAACTAACCAAAAAAGAGAACTATAGGCCAATCTCCCTAAAGAACATACATGCAAAAATTCTCAATAAAATACTAGCTAATAGAATTCAGCAAATCATCAAGAAGATAATACACCATGACCAAATTGGATTCATCCAAGAATGCAGGAATGGTTCAATATACATAAATCAATCAATATAATACACCATATGAACAGAGCTAAAGACAAGAATCACATAATCATCTCAATAGATGCAGAAAAAGCTTTTGATAAAGTCCAACACTTATTCATGAAAAAACCCTATAGAAAATTGGCATAGATGGACTTTACTTGAATCTGATAAAAGCCATCTATGACAAACAAAAGCCAACATCATACTAAATGGACAAAAACTGAGCATTTTCACTTTAAAATCACAAACAAGAAAAGGATGTCCACTGTCACCACTCCTATTTAAAATAGTTCTGGAGACACTAGCCAGAGCAATGCGACAAGACAGAGAAATAAAAGGAATAAAGATAGGAAAAGAAGTGAAATTATCTTTATTTGAAGATGACATGATTCTCTGCACTTAAGACCCCCAAAATACCAAAAGATTCCTAGAATTAATCAGGAAATTTAGTAGCATACCGGGATATAAAGTCAACACTCAAAAATCAATAGCATTCCTATAGACAAACAACAAACATACTGAGAGAGAAATAAGGGAAACCATACCTTTCACAATAGCATCCCCAAAACTGAAATACTTAATGTTATGGTTTTAATATAAGCATGTCTTTGTATCTGGAAACTGGTTTAAGGAAATGTGTCTGGTTGCCAAGCTGACAAGGGGTGAAATGTTATGGTTGATACATTGTGTCAACTTGGTGAGTCTAAAGGTTTGGCTGAGTAAGTCAGCAGGAAGCCAGGGTGCTTACTTTGTACACATCCTGAGGCTGTGGAAAAGGAGCGGATGGAGACTGTGTGAGAGCTACACATCCCCTGAGTGGGGGCAGGCTATTTACAAGGTAAGGGAGAAAAAGAGGCTGCTTGCAGCCATTCCTCCCTTTTGCTAGTTATTTTTGCTGTGCTCTGCTGCCCTGAACAGTTTGCCCTCTGCCTCAGAACCAGCCAAGTATGGACTGAAACCTCCACAAACTGTAAACTAAATAAACCTTTCCTTCCTTCATTTTGGGCGTTGGGTATTTTGTCTCAGCAATGAGAAAAAAGTAACCAAGACAGTTAGGAATCAATTGAACAAAAGAAGATCTATACAGTGAAAATTACACTACTCTGAAAAAAGGGATTGAAGAGGATTTTAAAAAATGGAAAGATGTTCCTTGCTAATGGATAGGAAAAACCAACATTGTGAAAATGGCCATACTCCCAAATTTGTTATACAGATTCAATGAAATTCCAATGAAAATACCATTGGCATACCTCACAGACCTAGAGAGAAACATTCCTAAAATTTATCTGGACCCAGAAGAGACCCAAAATAGCAAAAGCAATCCTGGGAAACAAAGGCAAGGCAGGAGGTATCACAATCCCTGATTTGAAATTCTACCACAAAGCTACTGTGATAAAATCAGCATAGTATTGCAAAAGAACAGACCTGAAGGTCAGTAGAACAGACTGGAAAATGCAAACACAACAACAAAGACACTCAGCCACCTAATCTTTGACAAAGGGGCCAAACATGTTCAGTAGAAGAAAGATAGCCTCTTTAATAAATGGTGCTGGAAAAACTGGCTTTCCACATACCAAAGACTAAAAGTAGACCCAAGCCTATCACCATACACCAAAATGAAGTCAAAATAGCTTAAAGATCTAAATATTAAAATAGAAATATGAGATCTAATGGAAGAGAAAGTAGGTTTAAGTCTTGAAGACATAGGGGCAGGTAGAGAGTTCATCATCAAAACACAAACTGCATGGGAATTACTTTAAAGAATAAACAACTGGGATCTCATCTTACTGAAAATTTTTTGCACTTCAAAAGAAATCACCAACAGGATGCAAGGAAAACCCATGAATTGGTAAAAAAATTTCAGCCAACTGTCCCTCAGACAAAAGATTCCTTTCTAGAACATATAAAGAATTTTAAAAAATCAGGCCCCAGAAGTTCAAAGACCCATTCCAAAAAATGGGCATCTAAGATTAATACACACTTCTCACATGAAGAAATACAAAGGTCAAATAGATGCATGAAAAAATGTTCAACATCATTAGTTATTTGAGAAATGCAAATTAAAACAACACTGAGATTCCATCTTACCCCAGAAAAAGTGGCTATCATCAAGAAATCAACCCATAACAAATGCTGGAGGGACTTTGGGGAAAAAGCAACTCTTTTCCACTGTTATTGGGAGTGTAGACTTGTACAACCACTGTGAAAATCAGTCTGAAGATTCCTCAGTAAGCTAGGATGAGATGTCACATTCAACCCAGCTAACCCCCTACTGGGTATTTTTTCCAGAAGAACTGAAAACATCATACCACAGGGATATATGTGCACCCATGTTTAAAGCAGCACAATTTGTAATAGCTAAATCTTGGAAACAACCCAAATGTCCATCAGCTGAGGAATGCATAAAAAGATGTGGTATTTTTATACAATGGAGTATTACTCAGCTATAAAGAAAGATAAGCTAGAGGCTTTTATAGGTAAGTGGATGCAACTAGAGACCATACTCATTAGTGAAATAAATCAGATTCACATGTGTAAACATTGTATTTTCTCCCTACTATAAGAACCTGAAAGAGTGAATAAAATCTGAAAGGTACAATAGATATTGTGAAAGAGAAAAGAAACTGCTTAAATAAGAAGGAGTAACTGGGATGAAGGAGGGATGAGGAAAAAGAAAGAAGGAAGAAGAAAAATATATGTGTATATATACACAACTATATATGTGTATATATAGCTAGGATAATTGTACTACTGATATCTGTTAGTTTATTGAAAGAACTGTTAACTGTGTAATTGTTTGACCAATCTTGCGTGCCTATATCTGATTATATGTGAACCATTTTTAAGATGATATTAGGTAATATAACAACTATTGTTAATATTCTATCACCATGTTTTGAAATTATGTATCATTTTTATTGTTCTCTACATTGTTTTGTTTATGTATTTGTTCTTGTTATGTTGTTTTTTTAATGAAAAACAAAATTTATATGTATATATAAGAATAGCTGGAATAGGTGTATTGCTGATGTCTATGGTTTATTGAAAGGAACAATAAGCGCTTAAATTTTTCTTTTTTCCTGAACAATTTTGCACGCTTGAATCTGGTAATCAGAATGACTAATCTGAAAACAACAATATACGGTGTAAGAACCATTGTTGAACTCCTACCATTTTTTATGGTGAAGTTCTGCATCATTTCCAATATTTATTTTATTGCTATGGTCTCTGATTGTTTGACCAATGTCACATTCTTATGTCTGGTGGACTAAGCAACTTCATTGAAGACAACAGTATGTAATGTAGCAACCACTGTTAATTCCTATCATTTTGTTTTGAGGCCATGTGTCATTTTTGTTGTTTGTAATGTGATTTTGATTTTGTCTTCATTGGTGTTTTTTTAGTTTTTTAAAATTTTTAAAATAAAAATATAAAAAACATACTTTAATTAATCTCCTTCGAAATACTACCCCTTACTTCAGATTATTCTACTTATTCCATCAACCTTGCCACTTCCTGAAGCAATTTTGGAAGTCTTTTGCGAATATTTTTAGTTGAGTCATCATGGGTATCCTGATGTCCTGAATTGATTCAAAATGTGTTTATCTCTCACCATCGTTTTGACACTGGAGAAGATCAAGAAGTCGCGTGGTGTCATATCCATGAACAAGGTGGATAAGGACACATGATACCCTTTTACAAGCCTGCCTTTGTGTTGGATGGCACATAGCAGCAGCATGCACCATATTTTTTTATCACATCTCAAAGAGGCCCTAAAGAGAATTTCCAGAACTGCTTCAGAAAGTGGCAAGAATAATGGGATACGTGTGTTCAATTCCTTTTGAGAAGAATTAATGACAATGTATCTTTTATTTTAATAGTTTGTGTTTGGACATTGATCATGTATTTTGATCATACCTTGTGCACACAATGACATACCACTTAGCAATAAATAAGAACAAACTGTAGCTAAAGGCAATAATACCAGTGGATTTAAGAATAGTATATTCAGCAAAAGAAGCCAGACAGAAGAAAAGGTAACTTGTAATTTCCTGTTTATATAAAACTCTTGAAAGTGTTAAGTACTCTATAGCGAATGGAAGGAAACAAATCAGTAATTTTCTGGAGAAAGGGATGGAGGGAGGACAAGAGGACAAAACTGTGGCATGGAGAAGTATTTAGGAGAAGTAAATAAGATTACTATTTTAAGTATGAAGACAGTTTCATGTGTATATACTCACATCAAACCTTATTAAATTGTTAATTTATAGTTTATTAATAGTGTCTAGTTTATTGTTGCTTGGTTAATTTTCTCTCGTTGCTGAGACAAAACACCCAACTCTGAAAATTAAGGAAGGAAAGATTTATTTAGCTCACAGTTTGTGGAGGTTTCAGTCCATACTCAGCTGGCTCCAACGTAGAGAGGCACATGGCAGTGGACGACCATCCATGGTGGTGGAAGACAGCAAAAGCAACTAGAGCAAAAGGGAGGAGCAGGGGGACGCAGCCTCTACCTCCCTGACAGTGTGTGCAAACTGTCCACTCCATGAGTGTGTAGTACTCACACCCATGAATCAGCCGTAAGTTTAGAAGCCCGCCCCATGACTGCATGAGGATTTGGGGGGAGATGAAGACACAAACCATAACAACTGTATGTCAAATATTAAAAATCCTACAATCACTTTTCTGAATTTCCGTAGAAGTTCATGCCCCAAGTAGAAAGTGAAACGTTGCATTACAATGCTACATGCTCCTCGGCGTAACCACCATTATAAATCAAAACAACCTGTTGTTTTGAGTATGCCTTCAGTAGATAATGGAGTGCATTCCAACTTAGATGAGGCTTAAAATGTCCACGGATAATTTATGGTCTCCCACAGAGCTGCCATATGGGGATAAACCTCATTTCTGTGTTTATTAGGCTAAACTTGGGATGATCTAAAATAATGAGCAAGAACTGGAAAGACATTCTTATCTTTGCTATTAATAAGCTATGTGGGTTTTAGCACAAAATGGCCTCTAAGGGTTTGGGCTCCAAGACTAAGTTCTTTTCTTGCCTTACTACCATACAGAGGTCCTTAACACTGTTTCCATCATGTGGAATATCACTTTTGTACTGGTTATCTTTTCACACCATGACCCCACAGTTAGGTGGAGTCACTGCCTACAACAGAAATCTCATGATTTGGAGAATGCTGATGTCACAGATGTCTTCTAGAGACCAAGAACTAATGAGAGGAGGTTGCTGTTGGAAAATTGCTGGCGTGCCAGCCATCTGGGATGAGGAAATGGAGAAGCTGGAAGGGATATGTATGAGAGGACCAAAGAAAGACGCAGGTTAGGGGTGGCAAAGATGAGTAGAAGCTTTGAAGTAGGCCATAGGGGAAAGAGACTTCCTTGGGACATATTTTCTGAGAGCTGCAGGGAGCCTTCAGTACTTTACTCCACTCCCAGCTCTATGGCAAGCCTCTGCGAAGCAGGTTTCTGCACATCCACCAGTCTGCGTGTTCCATTTGGCTTTGAACCACTTTAATTGGATTATTAGCAGATGGGAGCTTTTGCTCTTGCTTTGGCTCAGTGTTTTCTATTGTGTACAAAAGTCTTTGTTCCAGGGAGATACAGTCAGTACAGTTTTTCTGAGGCTGCTTCTCTACATCTCAGAGAGCTTTTGGGCCCAGTACTTCTGATTCTGAAGGTGTCTTGGATCACATATCCCACTTACATGGATTATTCTCACCAGTGAAGCCTGCTCTGTTGTTTTTTTCTGTACATAGATTAACAAATTCTCTTAGTTACTTTCTCATTGCTGGGGCAAAATACCCAGTACTCAAACGCTAAAGGAGAAAAGGTTTATTTTTGGTTCATGGTTTGTGGACGTTCTAGTCCATAACTGACTGGCTCCAAGACAAAGGGGCATGGCAGAGGAGGTGTGCTTATGTCATGGTAGGCAGAAAGCAGCCAGCAATGAGGCTTCTTTCCATTTTTATTCCAGCTAGGCTACAAGCCTATTAGTTGATGTCACCCACATGCAGGGTGAGCCTTCCTGTTATTGATTCCCAGAGCTATACTAAACCCATCAGTGGACTAATCTAGTTACCACACATTCATAATCCAGTATCATACACCCTCTAGCCAGCCACCTCCCAAGAGCCCCACTGCTGAGTACATGAGGCTGTTGAGGGAACACAACACAAATATTGAAAAAAGATAAAACACAACCTAAAGCTCTGAAGAAAAAAGAAGTGACTTCTACTTGTGATAACCACTAGTGTTTTGATGACCTGTCCTCCACTTTATCATTGTGTCATTTTATATGTGTATGTATCCACATTTGTGCCAATGAGATTATAATGTATAGAAGGCAGAATAATGGCCTCTCAAAGATGTCTATTTTTTAATCCCAAGAACCAATAACTATGTTCCATTGCATAGTGAAGGGGGATTTTGGTAGCAGATGGAAATTTAAGTTGCTGATCATCTGACCATAGGGTAAGGCGACTACTTTAGCTTACCCAGGTGGGCCCAGTGAAAGCACAAGCATCTCTAAACATGAGTAGAAGAGACAGAAGAATCACTATCAGTATGATGTAATGTGAGGAAAGGTCATCTGGCCATTGCTGGCTTTAAAGATGGATGAAATCCATGAGTCAGAGGATATTGCAGTTTCTAAAAGCTATAAAAGCCGTAGAAAATTAATACACACTGTAAATACGAATAGTATTTTCCTCCCAAGTCTTCCAGTCTCCTTTCCCTACCTTCACTTTCCACCCCATTTACAAACAATTTTAATGACCTAACATGTGTCCCTTCATGCACTTTCATGCATACTCACACATACATGGTGAACATACAAACACACATTTACTTACATGTGCAGATAGGTGATTTTAAAATTGTTCTGTGGAAATGGTGCTGTGATTCCCATTTTCATCATACTTGAAATTCTCAGGTTGCTTTAAGAACTAAAGGCTGCAGGTGATACAACTGGGCTGGGAATCAGTCTCAGTGGTCTGAGTGGAGCTCAAGATTAAGCCAGAAAGGAGAGATGCATGGGATACGGCCTGTTGGTGACAGGATTTGAGTGCCTGCATTAAGCATTGGTATCTGTATGTGAGAGACACTTTGGACTTTTTCAGCTGTGTGGTGTGTGGATCAATAAATGGCCTTTATGGTTTTTACTAGTTTGAATTGGAATTTTTATAATGATATATTACTCCTGCTAAGATATAAATTCTAAAATGCTGTTCCTAGTTAGTATTTTACCATTGTTCATTTACAAGGTTTGGGAGGCTAGTTGACTTAACAGTTCCATTCCCTACACCAGTTCATTTCAAACACTAGTGATATTTTATTCACAAGACAGAAATCCAATTCAGTGACCTAGACTATTCCAAAAAAAAAAAAAAGTATTAGCTGATGAAACCAAGAATAAGAATCAGGAAATCACAGAAGTCTTCCTGTCTGCTTGTTAGCTTTCCACCCAGTTCTCTCTGACCGGCCCTCATCAGTGGCCTGGAGATGTGGCTGCAGGCAGTGCTTGAGTCCTGTTGCAATGTGATAAGAAGGAGCACTTTTCAATTCTACCTTTGATTTGAAAACTCCAGGAAAAGGCTTTTGATTTGCAGACCTGAGTCATGTGGTCTCCTTCTAACTAACTTCTGTGGGTAAACGTTGACAACCTGTGATTGGCTCAGCCTCGGTTATTGATCCACCCCTATCGCTGTGGATGGAGTCCAGTTCATTCTCAGATGAAGGAGACATAACACAGACATTTCCACAATGGTGCATTACGGTGAACTGACAAGGAAAAGGAGATCAAATGAAAGAAAGGGTAAATCACAGAACTCCAAGCGGATTAGATTCTGTCCCTGTGGTTCTCTGAGATTTCTAGCTAAATATGAATAAAATTTAGCACAAGATATAGTATAGTCAGGCCTTTGTATCCCTGGCTTCCACATTCACAGATCCAACCCTATTAATAAGAAACAAAATCATATCTGCACTGAACATGAATAGGCTTTTTTCTTGTTGAAATGATGTAGTGTTATCAACTATGTATATAGCATTTATACTACATTCTGTATTATAAGTAATCTAAAGATGACTTTAAGTGTACAGGGGGATGTGTACAGGTATTGTGCAAACAGGTGTCATTTTCTATATGGGATTTGTGCACTTGTGGATTTTGGTATCCTGGGGGACGGGGGGTCCTGGAATCAGTCCCCTGAGGGTAGAGAGGTACCAGCATATTTATGATGCATCATTAAGTGAGAAAAACAAGCTTCAGACAAGTAATTTAAGAAGGTATGATTTGTCGCAAACATTTAACTCCTGGGAAGGTTAGTTGAGTCATGGGCTAATACCGATGACATCTCTTGCCCCGTGGAATGCTCCCCTGAGTGCTGCCAGTTTTCCACGATCACAGGCCCACCTCAGGGTAGCAACACCTCTGTGAGCTCCTGTCCACAGAGCTCCCCTGCGGTGAGACCTCTGGCTCTCTTGCTTTCCATTTCTCCCTGCTGGGTGAGTCCTCGTCCTCCCTGGCAGCAGGACTGGATGGCATTTTGAGTCAAGCTGTCTCTTGGAAGCTGAAACCATCATGAGCGGCTGGGCTGTGATGGTAGGACAACTGCCGCTCAGCTGCGTGGGAGAAGGAGCAGCTCACCAGCTGCTGAGGAGAGTGTTTGCAAAGTATGTGAAAGAGATGGAAAGAGAGGAGTAGAAGTGTGAGCATGTGGTGCTTGCGTGTGTTCATGTAACATTCAACTTATTTATCACAAATACTTTATCCTTTAATGAAGGAATCTTGGACTTTTGAATGTTTCTAGGATTTATGCTGTTCCTCTTAAGTCCCAGACAAACCTGGAAAAACCTCTAACAACTATGTGGTCTCCCTTCTCTCTGTGGCCTCCACCAGGTCACTGAAAGGCCTTCAATGCTTACATTGCCTCTCTGCTGTCCGGGAAGAATCTGCCTCTTTCATCCCTTACGTGGGTGATTTCAACCATTTTGTGCTTAGTCCTGGTGAATTGTCCACCTCAGGTTTACTTCTGTATACTTCAGCTACAGACCCTAATAACAGCCAAATAATGTTCATTTGCTCCTAATATGTTCTGGTAAGTTTATTTCTGAAGGGCAGAAGAGTGGTCAGGGAATGGACTGTAGAGTCAGATTCCTTGACTTCAAATATTAGTCCTTGCAGCCCCTAACTTGGATGTATCTCTCAGATGCTCTCTGCTTCAGATTTCACACCTGGGAAACAGGGCTCATCAATAGAGAGATCTGGAGCAGTTAATGAGATAATGGTCAGAAAGGGCTTAGAAAAGTGTCTGGCAGACAGTGGGCACTCAACAAACGCTTGTTACTGGTAGCAATCCTTGTAACCTTGAAAAGGAGGTACATTATCTGCTTGTAACTGAATAATGTCCCAGAGACCATAGTAACTGATATGGATCACACAGAATCTAAAGGACAGAGCCAGAATTCCCTTCCCTCTTCCCCCTGTCAAAGGGACTCCTTTACAATAGTCATGAGTCTTTAGGAAGGTGAGTTTCTAGGTGTAAGACTTCAAGAAAACTGTTTAACACCTTGAGTCTTGTTTCCTGGTTTGTGTGACATGGATAATAATATCCTGATTTAACAACTGTCACAATGAGTAAATGAAATACTGTAGTTAATAGGGTTAAATACTCATTTCTTTTCAGGCTACAGTCTTACTTTTCATTCAGAACTGAAGAAAGTGTGACGGAGAAGGTTGATTTCTCACCTGAGGATACATTTTCAAATAATAAAATACATTCTCAATTTACTCGATGTTATGGATCATCTTTGCCCCACTCTCCTTCACGATGAAGAGTCAGCAGCTTTTGGTTAGCATTTTCTAACCTCAGCAGCCTCTTTCCCCTCTGGAAGGACGGGAGGCATATGTGTAACAGTAGGTGGTACAGGACAGTGATAAGCCCTGGACAGGAAACAGAACGCTGCAACCCCATCCAGCCCTGTCATCGTCCACCATGTCGTTTGGATCCTATTTATTCAGTACAAAAGTGTAGGTAGTAGTGAGTCCTCTGATGTCCTCATATGGTTATTATGGAAGACACATGAAAGAATGAGATGGAAATAAAATAAAAACGAATAACATGCTATACAAACTCAGGATTTTGATTGACGTCAGATCCAAGTTTATCACTCTTCATGAGACCTCATGCTGTCCTCTCTTTCCTTCTCAGGAAGCACTCAAGCCTGGCTGAAAATACAGATGGGTCCTTGAGGCCAGGCTGTTTGGAAATCCACAAAGGCTGAGGCCACTGCCATCTGCCGTCCCAAAGAAAATGCATAAAGTGAGCTGTGAGGCGCTGATATGAAATAAAAGCACCTAGACATGCTGCGGATTGAGAATGAAGTTCATAAACCACCACGAAGAGAAAGCAGGGAAGTGAGAAGGGCAGAACCTGATAACAAGTGGTTGTTACTAACAAGGTGCCATGAAAAACTGGGATGGGCAATGCAAGCTACAGCTCAAATCATAGCTCCAGGACCTCTGCAAGTTAAATCTTTTCTCTGGACTACCATGCTGAAGACATTAGAAGGATCTTGCTCCCTTTCCAGCTCCCTTCCATGTTCTCCATCACCATCATCCCAGTCTGAGACGGCACACAATTGACGGAGCTCAGTTTTCGGCAGGACGAAGGCAAGTTGGCTTGTCCCATCCAGACTGACCTGATGGCTGGAGTTCTCAAAGCATCAGCTGTCAGCCAAGGACAATCATGGATGAACAAACTGAGAAAAGGTTGGAATAAGGGTAGCCTATTTTCAGGTGCAGAGTGGGAATTTCTACTCAGGGGTGACAGTCAAAATATATAACAAACTGAAAAGCTAAAGGACCATCTCGTTCCACCTTTGTGTCTGAAAAGCTCCCTGCAGCACAGGTGATGATGCCTTGGTTGGAGAGAGTGAAGAAATCTTGGTCTTGGGGTAGACCAAAGACATGGTGTAGTGGGGGATATCTTTGGGGAACTGGAAGTGGTAGGTATTAACTACCTGTTTGCAACTATTTTGTGTCTTTCATAGTTTCAGTTTACAACTGTTTTAGTTACTTTTCTTGTTGTTAAGACAGAATACTCAACACCCAAAGTTAAAGGAGAGAAGGTTTATCTCAGCTCACAGATTGTACAGGTTTCAGTCCATAGTTGATTGGCTCCATGGCAGGGTTGCAAGGCAGAGGGGCATCACAGAAGAGAAAAAGTCCATGGGGTGTCAGGGCAGGCAGAAGGCAGCAAATCAGCCAAGTAGCAAGCGAAAGGGACAAACAGCAACCTCCTTCTGTCCCTTATACCCTATCCAGGATACCTACCCTTAGGGTGGGCAGCGCTCACACCCAGGGAGGGGCACCTTTAATCCTAGCATTGTATGTGAATCAATCCCAGCATAACGTCTTTGATCTCAGCATCATACACCGTAGACACAGCCACTCCCCAAAGCCCCACTTACGACCTCATGAAGCTTTGGGGAAGGCGTCTATGCACAAGCCGTAACAATTTTAGTACCACCTTAGCTAAAACTAAAGATGAGTGTCAGACTCACTCGTTCCCCAAGCATAGCAGACATTAACCTCATCTTCAAAGAGTCGGGCAATGTGCCTGCAGCTGCCTCCTTCTCCTCCTCTTACACTTCTCTCCTCTTTCATCATCCCTTTTTTCCTTTCCGCCCTTCACCCTTCTCTTATTATTGCTTGCTAGGAAAAAAGAAGCTGTGAAAAAAAAGAACTACATGCATTCAAGCACATTTAGAGCCCTGGCCAGTCTTTGGCCCTCCCCGCTCTAAGTTATTATACTGAATTAATTTAATTCTGTCCTTAGCCTTAAAACAAAGCAAAATAAAGGCCTGTTTATAATTCAGCCACTGGGTTAAGTAAACAATGGTCTCTGACAGGAGTAAGGCCCTTCTTCTCCCCCAGCCTTCTTCTTAGGGCAAGATTTGAAGGTTTTCTTCCTAGAGAGGGATTTGTTTCTGCCACATAAAATAATGGGGGACCCAAAAGAGATGATTAATTAGGTCCTGTGTCAAGGCCAGAAGCAATAAAGAACATTCATGGAAAAAATTCAGGCCCATTTACATGAAGAAAAAGTTGAATGCAAATAGTTTTTGTAATGTAACCAGGGTTTCTTGTTTTGTTTTTTTTTTTCCTCAAGATGAAAAAAGCCAATTTAAGACCTAAAAGACCACGTTAAAAAAAAAATCTAGGGAGCATGATCCCTGGGCCAAGTCTGCCTGAATTCTGTTCTACCACTTACTGGCTGTGTGGATTTAAGCGAGTAGCTGAATATCCCTGTTTCTTGATTTTTCTCAACTGTAAAATGTGAAAAGGGAATTTATCCCCACTCAAAGCTCCGTGAGAATGAGAAGAGGTTCACAGTAGGGTGCCCAAAGCATTGCCTAGTGGGTAGCAAGTGCCCCGTGTACTTCCTACTTTCTGTGTTCCGATTCCTGTGTTGGAGATAATGCTAATGTTTATGAAAACCATCTTCTACCTCTTAGGCACACAGCTGGACATCAACGCTCAACTTCCCTTGCAGTTTGGTCCAGATATATGGCTGTGTTCTGACACTGACTAGAAATGATGTAACACCTGAAGGGTAGAAGGGTTGGTTAAGAGACGGATGCTTTGTTCATGTCCTTTTCAGTACCAGAATACTAGAGGCAACTAAGTGGAAGGAGTAGGTCCCAGAATGCTGGGTGAAGCAGACTCCCCCCCTTCACCATTCTGTTTTGAACTGTAATGAAGCCAAGAAATGTTGGGGTGGTTGTTTGTGGTATCAGTTAGTGTACCCTCATTGACACAGAGTGAGTCTCTTTGCTTGGAAGTCACACAGGAAGTGATTATGGCTTTGTTTTTCATTTTTGTTAATAGAGGAGTGGCATAGCTTTAAGAAAATACAGGGATCCATCCAATAGGCACTGGCTGTGATTCAGCTCTGGCTCTTTCTAGACAGCATGACATATTAGCAAACACGTGGGACTTGGAATCCGATAGCTTGAGCTTGGATCTTGGCTCTGTCATTTTCCAATTGCGTGACCTTGGACAAATTTCTTATTCCCTCAACGTGTTTCTTCATCTTAAAAATTAGAATAATATAAAATTTAGAATTCACATGCCATAAGCCAGAAACCGTACTTTTAAGAATCCATTCTACACAAGTACCCTCACAGGTATCCAACAATACATGTAAAAAGATATGTGTTGTAATATTGTATGTAATAGCTTGGGGTTAGGTCCATCAGTGATGGCAAAGCTAAACAATTTATAATGTATTCCTATGTTAGAATGCCTCAAACTTTTTATTAAACAATAAGATGCACCATATGTAGTGGTGTGGAAGGATTTATCCACAGAATATTATTAAATGCAGTAGCAAGATGTATGATAAAAACTGAGTAATTCCGTTTCTAGTCTTTAAATGGCTACATCTATGTGAGTATAGAGGAATATTAAGACAAAGAAAAAGCTCTAGGAAAACGCAGACCACCAGTAGTACATTAACAAAGATGTAGTATACCAACCAGTACTTTGAGATATTATTGTAAGTTATATGAGATGGGGAGAATAACTAAATTAGGCAGCAAATAAAAGGGAATCTTCATTTTTACCCAAACACATCCATTTTTTTTGTAAGGACACTGTAACTCTGTTATAATGAAAGACAAAGTGGTGATAAAAAATGGCAAATAGCTCACAGAGCACAGTAATCACAAGTTAACTTGAGATAATATAAGGAAAATTTGGGGGACTTGGTGGTCCTCCAGAAAATAAGTTATTTCTGAATTATTGTATTCCTCTTGAGTATCCAATCCCTACCAAGTTTAGACGCCTAAGCAGTTTGTTGGATAACCATGGATCTTTCTAAGGCAAGTGTCTGGTTTTTTCTGCTTCCTGTTGTCATTCTGTATCATGTGGCTTTATCTTAGAAGACGCTCTCTGTGCCAAATGGCCTTACTTTCTGACTATCCTCATCTATATCTCTTACGCATTTCTTCTAAAGAGGCAACATCATGCCCAGCAAAGCATGGCCTTAATGTCCCTGAAAAATCAGGCAAGGTCTTTTTCCAACATGGGCTAATTCCTGTGATCAATCATTATACTCATCTATTGATAAGGTTGTTATGACTGTGATGGGGAACCAGCAGAGGGCTATCAAAGAGCTGGGGCTCTGGCCCTTGACAGTCTTATACAGAGAAGAAGTTTGTACACTAACTCTGCTTTCTTGTTGATTCAGTTTTTTGTGAATTAGAACAAGGCACCGAAAGGAGTAGCTTGCTGGGGTCCAAGATGTCTGAGGCTTTGGTGGGGAGGCTTATTCACTTACATGTCTGGTGGTTGGGGCTGGATGTGGGCTAAAGGCATCTGTTCCTCTGCACATGGGCCTCAACCAATGGATTCTTATTATGGCTTGTATCTAGATGTCCCCCAACAAAGCCTCATAAACTTATAGGTGGGCCTTTTGGGAATGGCTAGAGAGCATGGGTATGTGACACTGGATCATGGATATATGACACAGATTTATACTGGGTTTTGGTGATGGATTTAATGAAGAGGGAAGACCCACTCTGAGTGTGGTTAGCACCAATCAACAGGCTATAGACTAGATGGTATAAAAGCATGCAGAAAGAAGTCTGAAGCCTCCTGCCTGCCCTGCCATGGACTGTTTCTCCTCTGCCCTGTCCCTTGGCCATGCCATCCAGCCTTGGAGCCACCTATGGTCTGAAACATCTACAAACTATGAGCTACAATGAACCTTTCCCTCTTTAACTTGTAGGTGTCACATATTTTGTCCCAGTAACAACAAAGAAAATAAGAAAATTTTCTAATAGTTTCAACTGGGCTTCTCACAGAATGGTGCCTGGGCTCCCAGCACATCGTCTAGAGATGGGTAGCTTTTGATAAGTTAGTCTCAGAAGTCATGTAGGGTCACTTCCACTCCACTGTGTTTACCACATTAATCACTAAGTTTTGCTCAGTTTCAGTGAGAGGAGAGACACATTTTACCTCTTGATGGGAGTGACAAGGTTTTGCAGAGCACGTGGGACCAGAAATGTTTCTGTAGCCATTTGGGGGAAGTATAACCAACCACAGTTTGGAAGCTCTGGAGTTACTCTGAGGAGAGAGATGGTCACACATTTGAAACTTCTGGGTTGACTGCTGATTGAGGTCATTCTGGATCTTTTTGGATTGATACTTTTGAGTTCATGAGTTGTGCTGAGGGCTGCGTGTGACTCTGGCTTTTGTGGTCTCTCCTGATTGTTTTTCTCTGACAGGAAAGTGAAGACCTACAGCAGAGAATCTGTTAACATGTTCCCAGTCTTGCTGTAGGCTGCAGGTCTTCCAAAACAAATTCTGTCTTTAACCATTACAAGATTCCACTGAGTACATCTTCTGACTTTTTAATGAACGTGCCTTGTATCCCCCACATACCCACATTTGGATCCCAAGCTCCTACCAAATGGATAGCATGGCCCCATAGGTTTTCTCAGCATTTTGTGTAGGGAGAACAAACCTTCACCATAAGAATGAAGGATTCTGTTTTAGGGCCCAATGAATCTATTTTGCTGTCTAATTCTCAAGCTACCAAAGATTGGGAACTAAAATTAATTTTATAGTAGAGTTGAATGAGATACTTTGCCTTGTCTTGTTCTCAAAACAGCTCCCTCTGATCTCATACTCTACCTGCAGAGATGTTAGCACATTCTAATGTACAGTTGACCCTTGAACATTGTGAGGGTTAGGAATCCTGGAAATCCAAGCACGCACACACACACACACACACACACACAGAGTAAAAAGTTTGCACATCCAAAAACTTGAGTGTACTATCCAAATATTTACTACTAATAGCTTGCTGTTAACTAGAAGCCTTACCAACAACATAAATCATCTATAAACTACTTTAGGTAGTCTATTAACTATGTATTTTATATATTATAAGGTGAAAAATATGAGTGAACACTTTTTATTATAATACTTCCTTACTGGAGACATGAACTTCTTACCCTGTGATCATTAGTGTCACACAGTGTTTTAAGTGGATACTTACAACCCTTGAATTCACCTCAGTAGCAACAGGAAGTGACAACAGAATTATTACAGAAATACTGCAGGTACTACAGTTCATTTTATGCACTTACAATTTAATACTGCATCTATGTTTGTTTATATTATTCTCTACTACAAATGGCACAATGTATGGTCTGTGTTTTTGTGCATAATTTCGTATACATTTTAACTTTTCATAATATATGTGTATATTTTATAGCAGCAAATGACAAAATAGAGTTATCAAATATATTTTATGCATTCATGATATATTAAACTTTTTAATTTTTCATTATTCCTAAGCTAAACATCACATCTATGCTTTTTCAAATTGTCACAAATAACCAAAATACAATGCACATATAAGCAGATTCACACAAGTCAAAAGCATATTGTTCAAGAGTCAACTGTAGTGTTGACTGTGGTGGCAATGAGCTGGGATGGGGAAGAGACTGTTCCCTCTTGGAGTTGTGTATTTTCTTACTCATCTTAAGCTACTCTAAAAATTCCATAGGCTTGGTGGCATAAACAACATTTATGTCTCATAGTTCTGCATGCTAAGAAATCCAAAATCAAGATGTAACAGATCCAGGGTCCAGAGCAGGCTGTCTTGCTGGGATGTAGATGGCTGTTTTATATTGGCGCAGGGGGAGAAACAGCAAGCTCTCTCTTGTTTCTTCTTATATGCACATTAATCTCATTCAGGAGGACTCCACCCTTATGAATGAAGTACTTTCCAAGGTACCTTTGCTAACTCCATTACACTAGGGCTCAGGATTTCAACATGCAAATATTGAGAGGAACACACAGTCCGCAACACATATCTTTTCTAGAATATTGGATTGCAGTTTCCTACCACCAGCACATTGCTTTTGTTAATGAGATGTTCACTGTCCAAGCTAAAGGGTTCACAGCCTCCAAAAGAAGCTCTTCTCAAGACCAGAGCTGGTACACAAGAGACCTTGAGCCCAAAGCTGGGGCACTGCCACTCCAGCCAGTCTTGTTGCCCAGCCCCGACTCAAGGGGCACTGGCTCTGGAGGCAGGAAGCACTGAAGACCGGGGAGCAATAATTCAGTTGATTCTGGTTCGCTTTTTCTCCCCTTTGTCTTCTTATAATTTATTTGTTGTATAAATCCAATTGTTTGGCCTGTGGAATTCTGATATTTAGGCGTTCTTCTGATTGCATTATTATAGTGCCATTTGACATGTTTCTCTTTTCTTTGTACCTCTTATAAACTGGTAGATGCTTGATCGGATGTGACAAGGATCCTTTACAAATAATGATTTGTGCTTTTATGGGGAGGAGTGCAGTGTCCCACTGTCTCTCTTTGGGTTATTAGTGGCCATTTCTGATCATTGCCTGGATCCATTATTTGGTTAGAGATTTGGAAAATAATTGTATCATTTCTTCCTCATTTGTTACCTTCCTATAATTAGAAATCTTACCCCATCAACAATTATTTATGTTGTATCTCCTGCTAGGAAGTAGGATAAATGCCGATTTTTTCCTTTATTTATCAGTTCCCATGGTAATGTCTTATTTCCTTCAGCAAGCTTTCAAGATGTTATCAAATGTTTTTCAATCTTCTTTAGTTTATGGATTCAAATATAAATATACTCAGGGTGTTTTAATTCTGTGGTATTAATTTATGAATGTCAAGGGACTAATTGCCCCTCTTTGAGTTAATTCTTGACTTTTGGACATTACTGTCATAGTCTTTGGCAATGTCTTTGCTGTCAAGGTGACAAGACCTACCAGGATCATCTCATATGTTTTTGCCTGTGTTGTTTTTCCTGTTGTCCTGGAGGTTTCCAGAAAACCTAAAAGAGCAGCCGCGTTGGAGTATTACACTGAAGAGTGATGTCAGATTGGCAGAGGGGTTCAGTGAAGGAATGGGCACTAACAAAGGACAAGATTGTGCTTGTTGACAAGACTACAAAGAAGATAGTGGGAGGTACACGCTGAGGAGCAACTCAGGGGTTTTGCGGTTGATATACTGGCTTTCCTATTTATCCCTTCAGTGGTCTGACTCCCAACAGACCCTTGACGCTCTGTTCTCTAGGAGCTTTGGGCCTGCCCAAGAAACTAGTGTAACAGCAGTTATTGAGTGTAATTAACTGATTCCAGGGAAAGACTGTCTCTGGACAATGAAACATATCCTTTACAGGTGGGGCACTGCTTCAAGTTAGAGCTGTGTCCCTGGTTTTTCAGATAACCATTTGCAGATCAGCCCTTCCCTCTTGGGTTTTGAACAGCTGGTAGCAATTTTCCTGCCCCAAACGACTGCTAATTATCCTATACACCACACTTAATTCATGCTTGTTGGCTGAGTAGTGAGTTCACCTACTCACTGTAATTACTGCGTCCCTCACCTCTTTCATGCCACCCTTTCCTCTCTTATCCCATCTTTCATCTTTAGTGCCACATTACAAAGAGTTAGGTTCAACTGAACAGAACTCTCTTAGCAGTGGCAAGTCTCTGTGGATCAGAAGGTGAACTTCTAGTTCTCGACCACAAAAGGCCACTAATGAGAAAATGAAGGCTGTGGGAGAAAATGTCATCTCAGCATCATGGTGAGCTAAAAAGTGTCACAAACAGGAAGCTGAGACCCTGAGATCTAGTGCTAATACTTCTGTTGCCTTTTTGCATGCTTTTGATTATGCCATTTAACATCTCCACTTTTCACCTTGAAGGCTGAAGAGAGTGCACAGTGTATAGCATCATAATTGTGATACACTCGGATAAATGCATGGTTAAGCAATCTTGTCCAGATGGTATAGGTCAGTCACTTGCTGTGGTCTGCTGATGTAATCTGGAGACATGGTAAACATGACAGGTATAATGCTGCTGCCTACACAGCATGGCATACTTTTGTACAATAAGCTGTTTTATACAAGTGAAAGTATACATACACTCTAAAATAGGGATTAAAAAGTATAGTTTTATAAATAGGTAAACCAGTAACATTCATTATCATTATTATCTATTATACATCATTGTATATGTCCTACTTTTATACAACTGTTGATGTAGTGCATTTGTTTGCACCAGCATCACCATATAATAGCACACAAGCAATAAATGAGGCTACAGTATTATAATGGCTATGATGTCACTAATCCATAGGAATTTTTCAGCTCCATTAAAATCCACTGCCACATATGCAATCTATCATTGACAGGAATATCATTATGAGGTGCATAATTATGCATTAATGGAATTAATAATCTATAAACTCCTATTAACTAACCAAGTTGGCAATTATAGCTTTATGAAATATTATTATAGCCTCACAATAAGTGATAAGAGAAAGAAAGTCTTACAGGAATGTGAATAATAATTTGTCTTTTCTAAAAAGTTTTTCATGTGTTGCCCTACTGGGTTTACATACCAAATGGTGAGATAGATTAGATGACTGGCATTGTCCATTTTATGGGTAGAACTGTGTCCCCCAATATGCTGAAGTTCTAATATCCCCTGTTTAGACTGAGGCCTGATTTGAAAATAAGGTCGTTGCAAGTGTAATTACTTAAGGTTATACTAGATGCATGAGCTCTTAACAGGGTCTGTGTCCTCTCGAGGAAGCTCACAGGATGTGCTCCTTGTGAGAAGAGTCAGAGGCTAGAGATACACAGCTGCAAGACCAAGAAGACAGAGATTGGGGGCTAAAAGTTGAAGCTAAGAAAAATCAAGGATCCTTTCACATAGATTTTAGAGGGACCATGGCCTTTGTAACACCTTAGTTTTGAACTTCTCAACAGAAAGAGAACAAATTTCTGTTGCTATTACTTTGTAATAATTTATTCTTAAAGCTTTTGGGAACTAATACAGTCCTCATATGTTTGACCTGTACTCTGAGGTTCAAATAGTTTAACTGGAAAATATCAATTTCTCAAATCTGCTAAGCAGTCTTCTAGGCCCTGGGTATATAGCTCTAGACTGAATAAAGTTAAATTTATACTGAGGGAAACATAGCTTATTAAAGACAAGTAATATGAAACCCCAGCCTTCAGGCTTTCAGGTCAATGTTTCTGCTTTGGTTTTAGTCAGACCCTCTTCGGGAGGAGTTAGTCTAATACCAATCATGCTCATGCTGCCTGTGCATATACCTGAGTCTCAGACATCTCAGGGACCTCCTTACCAGTGAACTTGTGCTTCCCTACATCGTCTACATGTGTCATCATAGTCCTTCCAGCTTTAAGAATAACACTGTTTTTTGCATTAAGGATGACCCTAAAATTGATTTAAAATTGTGTGATTCAAGAGCAATTGCTTGTGATGGAGTGACAAAGGAAGGGAAAGGGAAAGTGGAATTCCAGATTACTACAAGATTTCCACTTGTACAACTGAGATCTTGAAGCCCTATAGATGGTTGAGAATCTTGTGTAGAAAAATCCCTTGATTTTTATTCAAGGAACACTTGAAGTCCGTTTTTCATGTGCAGAGGATAACAGAAAAGGCAGAGTGATTTGACGCATCCATCCCCACTTCCCTATCTAGAGAATAGAATTTGGCTTCTCAGCTCCTGGTTGATGGGGCTAAGGGACTTTGTACTTTCATCACTTGTTGGAAAGAAAAACTAAAATAAATATGTACAAGGACCCTACTCTATAAATAAAACCAACTATAGCAATAACCTCGAAAGACATTTGGAAACCTTCTCCCTCCCACCTTGACATTTTAATGGGGTAGGCAGTTTGAGCTTCATTGTAATGGAAACCAGAAGACATCTTCAAAATGGAAAGACTACAATGGTGGGCCCAGCAGCCTTTGTGTCTAAATGTATCAGCTCTGTCCTTAGCAAATGGCAATGATGCCTGACAAGCAATTATTGCTACTCCTAATTGCCTCCATCTAATCCAGCTGTTTGAAATACCTAATGCCCCATACCCCCGCCATGCTTCAGCCAACATTGTTTTCTTGGCTTTGGTTAATGTTTTATTTTTGGCACACTGGTTTTTGTCTGGCAGTTGAGTACATACTAACCTGCTAATCTTTCCAAAGACCTTCACTGATCAAAGCCAGAAGAAGATCCAATTAGGTTACATTTTATGTGAAAGACTGGCAAAGCAACACATCTCCGGTGTCACTTGTGAGTACCAGGGGAGAAGATGAAGGCTCTACTTACAACTCTGCCCATAAATCTACAATTTATGGTAGAGCTGTCTGAGAGGGGCATTTTCTATTTTTTTCTTTTTTCATTATTTTTTTTAAAAATTATTAAAAATAGAAATTCAAAGCGTTTACTTCTAGGACTACCAACAGATCACCCATGGATACACTGGACAGGCTCAAAATATCCATGCCCCCCCCACTAAATTCTATAGTTTTCCCCTATTTCCAAGCCTTGTCCCATTGGTGCTGTCCAGAAGCCATGTGGAGTACATGTATAAGACATTTCCTCAAAGGGAAGTCACAAGTTTTGTGCCCTTTGTCACAAGAGCAGCATTTTCTTGAGTGCATGTAGTAGTGGGTATTTGTATGTGGATCTGTGAATACCCATAAGAAAGGATAAATAGGTTTTTATTTTAAGGTATGTAAATTCTTATACCTTACTATAAGGGGCATGATTTTTTTTCATAACCTAAAAAACTTCCAGCGTGATTAAATCAGAACTCTTGCTGTTTCCTTCTACTTCTATCTCAGTAAAAGTCACAACCATCCACTGTAATCAGTGACCTCAGTTCCCGTTTGCTTGACCTTGGACTCAGTTTTCTGTTTTTATAGATTCCTCTCTTGTCGGTCTACAGTCCATTATCCACGACATAGCAGGAAAGTATGTTCTGTATCTTGATTGTCACATTGGTTATATATAAGTGTATGCATCATCATAAATTAGTCAATATGTACACTTTAAAAGAGTAAATGTCATTTTATATGAATATATCACAATTGGATTTCAAGAAATGTAAAAAGCTCAAATCTTAGAGCTTGTCTTTATCTGACTGATGAATTCTGCTCTGTATGGAAAACCCTATTCCTAGAGAATTTGTCAGGAATAATCAATAACATTTAATTACCATCACAACTTAGTTATAGCAGTTGTGGTCAGCAAGTGACTACAGCTAAAAATTTCTTAAAGGAAAAATTGACAAATGAGATCTCTAGAGAAGAATTTGAAGAGCTCTGATATATTCCTCAGAATCTAGAAAGTCATGTATATGTGCAGAATAATGCCCATTATTATGGTTGATACATTGCATCAACTTGGGGAGTCTACAGGTTTGGCTCAATGACTCAGCAGGAAGCAAAGGTGCTTACTTTGTACACATCCTGAGCCTGTGGAAGAGGAGGACATGGAGATTGTGGGGAAGCTACAGGTCCCCTGGGTGGGGGGAGCCTCTTTACAGTGTAAAGGAAGGAAAGAGGCCGCTTTGCCGCCATTCCTCCCTTTTTGCTCTTGTTGTATTTGATGCGTTCTGCCTCCATGAACTGTTGCCCCTCTGCCATGCAGAACCAGTCAAGTATGGACTGAAACCTCCACAAACTGTAAGCTAAATAAACCTTTCCTTCCTTAACTTTGGCTGTTGGGTATTTTGTCTCAGCAACGAGAGAAAAGTAACCAAGACACCCATATACAGGAAAGGCATAATCTCACACCTGTGGCTCATCTCGTTAATGTGCACAATCAGGAAATGAAAGCTAAGGCAGAGTCATAAACTACCTTAGAGTCTGAGTGTTAAACTATGTCCCAACACACACAGAACCTCTTGCTGAAGGATAAGATAATTAGTTCAAATGATATGGGGAACCTCTGTCCAATCATTAGTTAAATACTAAACTATGCAAGCAGACTTCTGCAGCTGTACACAATAAACAATACAGATGTTACAGAAAATTAGTCCCAGAAAATCACTGAACAAACAAACCATAAGAATGACAAACTCTGGGAAATGAATGGGATCTGATTCCAGACTTGTTATACTCTTGAAAATGCTCTGTTTTCAATGAAAAATAATGGAATATATGTGCAAAGAAATAGGAAAGTATTACATAAATACAAGCAAAAAATCAGTCAATACAAACTGTCCATGAAGAATTCACATACGGGACTTACTAAAAAATTTAAATCAGCAAATATAAATAGGTTCAAAAAACAAGGAAGCCATATAAAAAGGAAAGGAAAGTCTGAAATGATCAGCTGCCAAGTGGATAATATCAATAAAGAGAAGTTATTTTTCAACAACAGAAATTCTAAAGTTGGAAAGTACAACCATAAAAATGAAACATTTACCAGAGAAGCACAAAAGCCTATTGAGCTGGCACAAGAATCAACTAGCTTGAAGATGAGTCCACTGAGGTTCATTTGTTTGAGAAAAAGGAAAGGAGAAAACAATTTGAAAATGAACAGCCTACTACACCTTCTGAAATCATCAAGTCTACCAACATATGGATAATAGGGGGCCTAGAAATAGAGGAGAAAGACAAAGCAGCAGAAAGAATAAATAAAGAAATCATTGCTTCTTCAAATTTGGTGAAAATTATTAATATTTACATGCAAAGTACTCAACAGTCCAACTAAGAGAAACTCAGAAACAGTCATGCCTCAATACCTGATGGTTAAACTCTTGAAGGACAATGAGAAAACCTTCAAAAAAGCTTGAGAAAAATAATTGCTTCAGTACATAAAAACTTAAAAATACTGGAAGTTAATTTATCTTCAGAAGTTATGAAGGCCAGAAAGCAGTGCTTTGACACATTCAAAGTGTTAAAAGAAACCAAGATTTCCATAAGCAGAAAATTATCCTTCAGAAACAAAACAGAAACAAAAACAGCAAATTATCAATTGTCACTGTCAGATATGGCCCACGCACCTAAAAACAAAACAAAACAAAACATTAAAGGAAGTCCTTCAAGGTGAAATATAAGGACTCTAAATAATAATCTGAATTCACTAAAAGATATAAAGCACACTGCACATAATAACTGTAAATAATTATGAACATATACACCTAGCAGCAGAGCCAAATATACGAATGGAAACTAGTAGAACTGAAAGGAAAAATTGATGATTCAGTAATTGTGTTCAGAATTCAGTTAGAAAACAACTATTCAAATAGTCAAAAGGAAACAGAAGTCTTGCACAGCACTATAAGACAACCAGACCTAATATACATCTATAGGGTGTTCCACCCAACTGCAATAGAATATTCTTCTCAACTAAATAGGCCATACTTTAGGTCATGAAACAACTCCAAAAGATTTAGGATGGAAGCCTGTGGCAGTCAGGGTGGAAATTCAACTGGATTGGCTTTTGGGATCCGCCCCAGGAATTGAAGGAACCTACTTCTGAGTGTGTCTGGGCGAATCAGGGAGGTGTGGCCTTGGAATCTGTGTCTGGTACCTTTCTGTTATCTTTCTCTCTTTAAAAAAAGGACAAATTGCAAAGAAAGTTAGAAAATCCTATGAGATTAATGAAAATAAAAACACACTACACCAAAATTTACAGTGAAAGCAATGATTCAATGGAAATTTTGCCAGTAAATATGTAAAGTTAAAAATAAAGTTCTCCAATCAATAAAATTGTCACTTTAAGGAACTAGAGACAAAGAGTAGACTAGATCCAAAACCAACACAAGGAAGAAAATAATGCAGAGTGGAAATTGCTGAAAAATAATTGAGAAAAATTGATGAAATCATAAGTTGATTTTTTGAAAAGATTCATAAAATTAACAAACTTTTAGCTAGATGGAGCAAAATAAATAAAGATTGAAAGCAAGAAAAGACTCAGATTACTAAACTCAGAAAAGAAAGACATCATTACTGAATTTAAATAAATTTAAAATATTATAAAGTAATATCACAAACAATTATATGCCAACAAGTTAGCATATAGATGAAATTGAAAAAGAAAACTAGAAAAACACAAGCTATCAAAACCAACTAAAAAACAAATAAAAGAACTGAATAGACTAATAAGAAGTAAATGGGGTGAATTAGTAATAATAATATAAAAAACTTCCCAAAAAGAAAAACGCAGACCCAGACTTCATTGTTTAATTCTACTAGATATCTAAAATCAGTTAATAACAATCTTTTGCAAATATACCTAAAACACAGAGGAGGGAGAAATTTCCTAACATATTCTATGAAATGTGTTACCTGGGTTACCTGATACCCAAACCAGATGGAAATATCACAAAAAAGTACAGACTAGTGTCCCTCATGAATCTAAACGCAAAAATACTCAACAAACATGAGAAAATTAGATCCAGGAACATATATGAAGGATTACAAACCATGACCAAATAGGATTTATCCCAAGAATGCAAAGTTGGCTTAAAATATGAAAATCAGTCGACATAATACATCAAATTAATAGAATAAATAACCAAGAAATCCATGATAATTTCATTGACTCAGTAAGGGAGTTAACAAAATGCTATAAAAAGACCTACCAAATTTGGAATAAAAGGGAATTTTCTCAGTGAAAGGACATTCATAAAGTACATATTTCTCACTTTTTATTTATTAGTGAAAGAATAGAAACTTTACCCTCAGGTTTAGACACAAGGCACTTCAGTTTAACACTGTTCTAGAGTTTCTAGTAAAAGTAACAAGAAAGACATATTTAACATTTAGATTGTTAAAAGTAAAGCACAACTGTATTCAGAGGACATGATCTTTATATGGAAAATCCAAAGGAATATACACAAAAGAACACACACACACACACACTATTAGAACTATTAAGTGAGTTCAGTAAGGTTACAGGTTATAAGGTCAATACACAAAACATCAATTACATTTCTTTACACTACTAATGAACAATAAATAATGAAAGGTTTAAAATTTCACCTGCACTAGCATCAAAAAATAAAATACGTTGGAATGTTAACAAAAAATTACAAAATGGGCATACTGAAAGGTATAAAACATTATTCAGAACATTAAAGAAATATAACTGAATGGAAAAGATTTTTCATAGTTTTGAAGATTTGATCTCCACCAAAATCCTAGGTGGCTCCTTTTCAGAAATTGATAATAAGCCAAACCTGAAATTCTTATGGAAATAAAAGGGAACCAAAGTAGTCAAAACAATTTGCAAAATAACAGAAACAGGAACCTTATATTTCTCAAAACTTACTTCAAATCTACATTATTCTAGACTGTATGGCACAGCCCATAATAGATCTAGCTAATGTACTTAGAATTGTGAATCCATAACTTCCCACACTTATGGTCAGCTGATTGTTGATGTGGATGCCAAGATTATTCAAGAGGGAAATAATAATAAACTTTTTCCAACTAATGAGTCAACTAGATACTTCTATACAAAAGATAAAATTGGACCTCTTTCTCATTCCGCACACAAAAATGAACTCAAATGGATTGTAGACCTAAATGTAAGAGCTAAAACTATAAAACACTTAGTAGAAAACTTAGAGTAAATCTTTGCAACCTTAGTTTAGGCAAAGCCTCATTAGATGTGACACTAGTAGTATAAAAGAAAAAAGTGGGTAAATCATCAAAGTGAACAATATTTGAGACTCAAGTGATATCATCAAGAGAGTAAAAGACAATCCCCAGAAAAGAATATTTGCAAATTATGAATCTGATAAAGGACTTGCATTTTAAAAATATAAACAACTCTTTCAATTCAAGAGAAATAGCCAGGTGAAAAATGGACAAATCATTTAAATGGGAATTTCTTCTAAGGAAATATAAAAATCATCCCAAAGAAACACGTGGAAAACTTGAACATTATTAGTTATTATGGAGACGCAGATAGAAACTACAATGAGATTCTACTCCATAGTCACTAGGAAGGGCTAAATAAAAAAGACAGATGATAACAGATGTTACCAAAAATGTAGAGAAATTGGAATTATCACATATAGCTGCAGCAAAATTGTACAGTTATTTTGAAAAATGTTATTGGAAACCCTTGGAAAGTTGAACACAGATTTACCTCGCAAGTCAATCATTCCATTCCTAGGCATATACCCAAAAGAAACAAGACCATCTCTTCACAAAAACTTGTATACAAATGTTTATAGCAGCATTTTTTGTAATAGCCCAAAGTGAACACAACACAAATGTCCACCAACAGATGAATAGGTGAATAAAATGGTACATCCATGCAATGCACTATTATAATGTGGATATGTGCTATACCTTGGATGAACTCTGAAAACTTTATGCTAAGTGAAAAAAACAGAGAGCTCATACAAGATTCCATTTTTTATGATATAGTCAGAAGAGTCAAATACATAGAGAAAGAAAATAAATTGGTAGTTGCCAGGGTCTGAAATAGTCAGAAGAGTCAAATACATAGAGAAAGAAAATAATTTGGTAGTTGCCAGGGTCTGAAATAGTCAGAAGAGTCAAATACATAGAGAAAGAAAATAAATTGGTAGTTGACAGGGTCTAGGGCTAGAAGAAAATGGGAAAAATTAATAATAGGTATAGGGTATCACTTTTAGGTGATGAAACTATCCTAAATTAGATAGCAGTGATGGTTGTACAACTATGTGATTACAGTAGAAAACACTGAGCTCTACATTTTAAAAGGATAGATTTTTATGGTAGGGAGATCGTATCTCAATAAAGCTGTTATGTAGAATATTTAAATTGTATCATTCCACAACCATGTTTTAAGCCCTTCAATAATTTCTCACTGCTCTTCAAATCCAGAGTTGACTATGGTCACACTGTCCTGTACTGCTCCATTGACATTGACCCTTTCTCATTTGCTGTAAATCCCTGGCCTATAATCTATGCTTTGAATACATTT
>PVLD010009239.1:0-78238 GCA_004027595.1 Dinomys branickii | reverse complement strand
CTTCTTTGGGCTCTTGGTTTGGCTTGTTGCTCTTTTTCTAAGAGTTTGAGGTGTATCATTAGGTTATTTATTTGCTCTCTTTCTATTTTCTTTGTATATGATTTCATTGCTATAAATTTCCCTCTGAGGACTGCTTTCATTGCATCCCACAGATTCTGGTAGGTTGTACTTGCGTTTTCATTTATTTGTAGGTAATTTTTAATTTCTTCTTTAACTTCTTGTGTGACCCTTTGGTTATTCAGGAGGTTGTTGTCTAATTTCCACGTGTTTATGTGGTTTTTGGAGTTCTCTTTGTCATTAATTTCCAATTTCATTGCACTGTGGTCCGATAATATGCATGGGATAATTTGAATTCTTTTGCATTTAGGTAGATATGCTCTATGGGCTAAAATGTGGTCTATTTTGGAGAAAGACCCATGTGCAGCTGAGAAAAATGTGTATTCTGATGCTGTGGGGTGGAACACTGTATACATCTACTAAGTCCATCTGTTCACACTTTTGGTTCAGGTCTGTTATTTCTTTGCTGAGTTTCTGTCCGGTTGACCTGTCTCTTTGCGTCAGAGGGGTGTTTAGGTCCCCTGTTACAATAGTGTTATTAGTTATTTGATTTTTTACGTCTGTTAAAATTTGACTTGTAAAGTTAGGTGCTCCATTATTAGGTGCATAAATGTTTAGGCTTGTTACCTCTTCCTCTTGCAGCTTTCCCCTTACTAGTATGTAATGCCCTTCTTTATCTCTTTTGATTGTTTTTGGTTTGCAGTTTACATTATTTGCAAACATAATAGCTACCCTTGCTTTTTTCTGGGGGCCTGTTGCACGGAGAATTGTTTTCCAACCTTTAACTTTCAATCTGTGGATTTCCTTTTGAGTAAAATGTGTTTCCTGTATACAGCATATCGTTGGATTGTGTTCCTTAATCACTCTTCCAATCTTTTCCTTTTGACTGTTGAATTGAGGCCATTTACATTAATGGTTATCAAGGTTATATGTTGGGTTATTCTAGTCATGTTATTTACTTGTTGTTTTCCTTCTTTTGCTGACTGTTTACTTGCTTGTTCTGTTTAGGGAGTTACTTCTATTGTTGTTCTTGGAATTGTGGTCTCTCTCTGTCTAGAATATCTTTTAGTGCTTTTTGCAATGCTGGTTTGGCACTGATGAAGTTCTTCAGTTGTTCTTTGTTGTGGAATTATTTTATTTCTCCATTGAATTTGAGGGATAGTTTTGCAGGATACATCAGTCTGGGTTGGAAGTTGTTTTGTCTCAAAATCTGTAATATCTCGCTCCAAGCTCTTCTTGATTTCATGGTTTCCATTGAGAAGTCTGCTGTGATTCTGATGGGCTTTCCTTTATATGTGATCTGTTTCATTTCTCTAGCAGCTTTTAATATTGTGTTCTTTTGCTGGATATCTGGGATCTTGACTATTACATGTCTGTGTGTGTTTTTCTTTGGGTTATGGATCGTTGGGGTTCTATATGCTTCGCTTAACTGAACTTCAGTATCTTTTACCTTGTTTGGGAAATTTTCTGCTATTATTTCACCAAATATTCTTTTTATATCGTTTGTGAGGTCTCCTGTTTCACACACTCCTATAACTCGAATATTGTTACATTTTGCCTCATCTTGGAGCTGTTGGATTGACTTTTCTTGTGTCTTTGATGATATTATGAGATCCTTCCTTTCACGCTCATAAGCTGCCATGCTGTCTTCAAGTTCTGAAATTCTATCTTCAGTTTCATTTAAGTGGTTTTGCAAGCTTTCAGTGTACGTTTTCAAATCCTGGCATTCTCTTTGGGCCTGTTTCATTCTTAGTAATTCATTCCTAAATTGCTCTTGTAACGTTTCCATTTGTTTCCTATTTTCTTCTAGTCTTTTATCTATTTATTCTCTATGTATACGGAACATTTCTTCCATTATTGTTTTCAGTTCGTTTTTTGTCTGAGACATCATTCCAGGTATGTGGCTTATTTCTGCTTTAAGCTCTTTTATGGCCTGTTGGAGTTGTTTCATTTCGGATGCAATCGTTACATAACTTGCAGGTATGTGGCTTCCTGGTTCCCCTGTATCCTCGCATTCAGAACTTGTTCTGGGTGGGGTTGAGTTTTGAGACTGCGTTTTGTTCCTCTGTTTTCCCATTTTTGGGTATCAGATTCAAACTGTGGAGCTATAAATTCCACAGACAGTTCAGCAGGCAAAGGTCTGCTGCAGAGGCTGTTCCAATGATTCCTTCTCTGGGAGAATGTCCCTTAAGCTGTCTGCTGAGATTTCTGCTTCTACTCCCTACCCCAAGACCTGGCTGAGGCGCATAAACAGCTCGCCACCCCAGGGACCTTGCAGGCAGGGGGCCGCTCAGGTGTTCCTCCCTGGGTGGAGCTCCTCCCCCACTCAAAAATCCCATCGGGGCACCCAGCCAGCTCTTCTGTCTTGGGGACCGTGCAGTCAGTAGAGCTGCTCGGATGTCCTTCGCTGGGTGGAGCTTCTTCCCGACTAAAAAAAAAACTGGCCAGGGCACCCAATCAACTCACCCTGGGATCGTGCAGGCAGGAATGCTGCTCAGATATATCTCCCTGGGTCGAGCTTCTTCTCGACTCAGAAATCTGCTGTGGTGTTCACTCGGCTCACCCGTTCCGAGATCCGTGCCAGCAGGACATCCTGGCGCTCCCTGGCGCTTCTCTGCCTCCTCGGCTTTGTCGCAGGAGTTTGCGGCTACTTTCATATCAGTATGTTTGATGACGGGGTCCAGCATAGTGACCTCACAGGGACATAGGCAAGAATGAGGAGGTTTAGTGAATGTATGCTGATTCGAGTCGGGCATCTGGAATTGTGACTTGAACATTTCTTTGGGCGTGATAGGCTACTGAGTCCTGTGATTCCTGAGGGCCACAGGGCAGGTAGCATAAGCCATGACATGGTACAGGATGCCAGCAGTTAAAATTGTGCTAATTCTGTTCAGGGGCCGGGCATTTAAGAAATGGGTGAACAATAACATTATCCATACTATGAAATTATATCCCTATAGGGATATAATTTATTTACTTACTTATGAAACAAGGTTTCATGATATAGTCCAGGCTGGCCTTGAACTCACTCTGTAGCCCAGGCTGGCCTCACCCTTACAGTGATCCTCCTGCCTCAGCCTCTCGAGTGCTGGGATTACAGGCATGCACCACTGTGCCTTGTCCTGTAAGAGTTTAATTGAAAAGTTCACATGTGAATGCACGTATGAGTTACTCCTGGCATCTCCATATGCTACAGTAATATAAAATAGCTGCTTTCCTGGCAGCTTTAACACGGGCATTTAAGAAACCTCCTTTTCTTTAGGTATGGTATAAGAAACAGTCTTCTCATTGCCCCAATGCCTACTGCTTCAACTGCTCAGATCTTGGGGAATAACGAGTCCATTGAACCTTATACCAGTAACATCTACACGCGAAGAGTCTTGTCAGGAGAATTTCAGGTGAGAAGTTCATAGCGAGATGAAAAGCTGTTAAAACCAAGACACTAGCTGGGCGTGGTGGTGCACGCCTATAATCCCAGTACTTGGGAGGCTGAGACAGAAGGATTGCTGTGAGTTTGAGGCTAGCCTGGGGTACAAAGCGAGTCCAGGCCAGCCTGAACTACGTAGCAAGACCCAGTCTCAAAAAAAAAAAAAAAAGAAAAATTTTAAAAAGTTTTAAAAACAAGGATGTTGGCTGTAAATGCTGACTCATATTTAGTATGCCCTTTTTTCTTAGTATGGGGGCAAAGCTTTGATGCAGACTGTCACATCTCTAATATTGTTCTGTTATTGTAGTACATAAAAAGCATTTAATAATAATCCATTGAGAGAAGGAATAATTAGGAGTTACATGTGGAAGTAATGTGTTGATATTAGAATTTCCATGATATCTAATTATTATATCATCCTAATAACGTATGATACAACCTCAAATACATGGAATACTGAAAATGTATTCAGAAATATTTAAGACTAGTTCTTGGACTTTTTTACTCATTCGAATTTCTGATGAATGGAATCGGTGTTGTTTTAAAGTTCCCAGCTAATTCTTTATATGTATAGTTTAGGAGAGATATATATTTCCTCCTCTTTTTCTTTTTTTTTTTTTATGGTGGAGACAGGATTTCGTTATATAGCTGAGGCTGGTCTCAGACTTACAGTCTTCCTGCCTTAGTCTCCTGTATTTTTTTAATTGAAAAAATATTTTAAAAGACTGGTTGTATAGCTTAGTGGCAGAGCTCTTGCCTAGCATACTCAAGGCAGAGATTTCAGTCCCCAGCTCTTTGACAAAAAATTTTTTCCAGCCTTTTATTGAGGTATAGTTGACAAGTTGTATGATTCAGGGTATACGGCGTGATGATTTGATACCTGTGTGCTTTGTATAACGGGTACTACTGTATGCTAATAGCTGTCAAGATCTTTAAGGAACCATGTGTTGGGATAGGCCTCTCAGTTTTGTAAAAAGGCAGGATTCAACAAGAAATTTAATGTTAAATAATTCTTAAGTAGTCTTACTTTGAATTCTAAGCCTGTGATGTGATGTCGGCCCTGTCATTGGTACTTATCATATCTTTTCTACTTTTCTATCCAGATTGTAAATCCTCACTTACTGAAAGATCTTACAGAGCGGGGCTTGTGGAATGAAGAAATGAAAAATCAGATTATCGCCTGCAATGGCTCTATCCAGGTGTGGAATGAATACGAAGCCAGCTGTTCAGAAGTTGAATGTGGTGCCTCTCCCTTACCCTACTGAATGGAGAGGGAATGACTGCATTGTGGTCACATGAGCTCTGCTTATGGAGCTGTGTTTACTTCTGCATTGTGCGAGGATTGTATAGCTCTTTCATAGTCCTTGTGCTCTTGTTTGTGCAATAATGGAAAGCAGTGGTTTCCAAGTTTTCTTTCTTATTAGTACATGTTTACATGTACTAATTGTTCATAATGTTTACATTTATAATATAGAGCATAGGTACATGTACTTAACATATCTTCAATCTTTTTATTCACTTCTCTCCTTCCTCTATCTTTAGATCCCTTTCCTATTTGCAAAAAAAATCTATCCTTGTTCCCGTTTTCTATCTTTTATTTTGTAACTTAAGTTATATATACTTGCAGTTTCTTATGTAAGAGAAGTTACACAGTATTGGAGCTTGTACATATCTGATTTATTTTATTTAATGCTATAGTCTCAGGGTACATCAATTTTCCTACAGATGACTCAAGTTTATCCTTTATGGCAGAGTAGTACTACATTATGCATAAATACCTCATTGTCTTTATCCAGTCATGTGTCAGTGAACATAGAAGCCACTTCCAAGAGTTAGCTATTATGAGTTGTGCTGCTATAAACATGGGTGTGCATGGGTCACTGTGACATCATGTTTTTAACTCTTGGGAAGAAGGGGAATAGCTGGATGAACTGATTTCCATCGTGGTTGTACCATTTTACATTCTAGCCAACAATGTAGAAGCCGTGTCCCACCTCTCCACATACACAAGCCTTTCCAGCATTTGTTTAATATCTTGATAATAGCCATTCTTATTTATCTGATAGCCAGAGATGTTGAATAGTTTATGTATTTATTAGCTATTTGTACTTCTGAGAATTTTCTTCACTTCAGTTGCCCATTGTTTGATTTTATTTTGGGAGGGATCTAAATTTTTTTTTTAAAGCTCTGCATGTTTTAGATATTAGTCCTCTGCAGAAGAATAGCTAGCAATTTTTTAAAAAGATAGTCTTGCTGTCCTTCAGACTGACCTTGAACTCACTGTATAACCCAGGCTATCTTTGAATTTGCAGTCATTTTCTTGCCTCAAGCTCCTGATTGCTGGGATTATGGGCATGTGCCACCATACCTGACTAGGTGTAACTCTTATATGCAGCAAACCAGTGGTTTTTTTTTGTTTTAATCCAGTTTGCCAATCAATCTTTTAATTGGGGAGTTGAGGCCATTTATATTGCGTTATTACTGAAAAGTATTGATTTATTCCTGAAATTGAATCATTTTTCTGTTGTCAAGTCCTTTATTTTTCCCATTTATCTGACTGTTCACCCTCCTCAGATGTGCTCATTCCTTTAGGGTTTTGGCATTGTTGCCTATACTGTCCATCTAGGAAACCCTTGGTAATGTTTTGGAGCGCTGATTTGGTGGTCATAAATTTCTTAAGGTTCTTTGTCATGGAATGTCCGTATTTCTCTGGCAATTTTGAAGAATAGTCTGCAGGATATGTTAGTCTCAGTTGAAAGTTGCTTTAGGGCTTGAAACACTTTACTGTGTGCTTTCCTGACTTTCAGAGTTGTTAAAATATGCAGTCAATTAGATTTACCTTTAGAAGTGATTTTTTGCTTTTCTCTGAGAGAGATTTTTAAGATTCTGTCCTTATGTTGGACTTCTGGGATTTTTTTTCTTAACATTTGTTTTTTGAGACAAGGTCTTGCTGCATAGATCAGGCTGGCCTGAACTCACATGTAGGGCAAGTTGGCTTTGAACTTGCTGCAGTCTTACTGCCTCAGCCTCCCAGGTGCTAGGATTACAGACATGCCACCATGTCTCGCTCAGCTTCTGGGGTTTTAACTATCCTGTGTTGGGGGAGTTTCTTCTCTCATAATTACTTGGTGTTGTATATACCTTGCTTACCTGTATGTTGCATTTTCCTCATACTTGAATAGTTTTCTGCTATGATTTCTATAAACAAATTTTAGGTTAGTCTCCTTATGTCATCTAATAGTTGTTAGATCCTTTCCGTCTCAGGTCATTTCTGCCGTTCATATATTCAATACAATTCTTTAGCTCCAGGATTTCTGTTTTGTACCTTTTTACAGACTCTTATTAAATTTGTCGTTCGTGTTTTGAATGGTTTTGGTTAGCTCTTCTATTTTTTTATTTGACTTTAAACGCATTGGTCACTTTGTTAATTCTTCTGTTTGGTTATAACATCTTTGAGCTTGCCGAGTTTCTTTGCTTCTTCTTTGATCCTTTCTTACCATTTAGGTATTTGATATGTGATTTCTATACCACTGGTGCCCCTAGGATCTGCTTTGGGAGAGTTGGAAATCTTTGGAGACATTTTGTTGTCTTTTTATTGTCTCTGAACTGAAGTTTGAGGTCAAGTAGAGGTCAAGGGACTATGCTGTTGGTATGAAGATCTCTTTACTTAGGTTCTGTTTTCTAATGATGTTATCTTGGCTGTATTTGTCAAGAAGTCTTGCCTACCATTTCACCCTATTGAGTTTAATTGCACTCAGTCACTGTGTTGTAAAAAGAAAATTTGTTGTGCTTACATAACAGCACCCATAGATCCAACCATATCAATCATGAACATTAAAACTTCTTGTGACAGTTTATCCTTTTATCAGTACCCCTTACTGACTTCAGGTGAGAGAAGAGATTAAGAAAGAAGGAAGTGTGGTTAGAGATTGAGGGAAGCTGTGAGGTTGTCAGATGTGCGAATATATTTGTAGTTAATTAAATACCTCAATTAATTTGGGAAGAAGAAGATATGGTGTATTTGTCCAAACCAGGTTCCCTGTTGACATCTCCCAGGGCCGCCTCACCCCTAATGCTTGCTCCCTTTGCTACAAGACAGCTTTCACAGTCATCTTCACACTGTCCCTTCAGGCTCTTCTGCCCAGTATAACACTGGAAACCCTCTAACCCTGGCAGCATTTTCTGTCTCTTTACCCTCAGTCTTTATCCCTTCCTGCCTGTCTTAAGAGCACCACTTTCCAGCCTGCAGAACTGGGTGGGAGGGAGGATTTCACACTACAGATGGACATCTGTTGTATCCATTCCTCGGTTGATAGGCATTTGAGTTGTTTCCAAGATTTAGGTATTACAAATTGTACTGATATAAACATGGGTGCACATATATTGTTGTGATTGATGTTTTTGATTCTTCTGGGAAATACCCAAAAGGAGAATAACTGGGTTAAATGGGACCGCTAATCCCAGTTTTTTAAGGACTCCACACTTGATTTCTACAGCGGTTATACCAGTCTACAGTCCCAACAGTGGAGAAAGGTTCCTTTTTCCTCACAACCCTTCCAGTATTTGTTATTGGTTGATTTCTTCATGATAGCCATTCTTTCTGGGGTAAGATAGAATCTCAGTGTTATTTTAATTTGTGTCTCTTGAATGACCAATGATGTTGAACATTTTTTCATATATTTGATGTTTGTGTTTCTGAGAAGTGTGTATTCACCTCAGATGCCCATTTTCGGATTGGGTCTTTGAATTTTGGGAGTCTGATTTTTTTTCAATTCCTTATATGTTCTAGATATATAGCATATCTAGAGGGGACATGTGGGACAGCTGACTATAATTTTTTTCTCATTCTTTGTGTTGTCTTTTCACTCTGTTGGAATTTCTTTTGTTGTGCAAAACCTTTTTAATGAGGTGAGATCCCATTTGTTGATTCTTAGTATTATTTCCCTTGCAGTCTGGGTTTTGTTCGTGAAAGCCTCTGCCTACACCCATGTCTTTGTGAGATTTTCCCATATAGTCTCTTCCAGTAAATTTAGTGTTTCTATTTTAATATTTAAATCTTTGATCCATTCTGACTAGTCGAGTGTATGGTGATAGACATGAATCTAGTTTTAGTCTTTGAGAATGCCTCAAAATTTGGGGACCAGTTATGAAATGACTGAAATTAGAGACAAATTTAAAAAGCATAGTAGAGATTGAGGACCGATAGTCCGAAAGACAGTCACAATAGTGATTAACAATAAAATATTTATAGCTGAGAATCAAGCAGCATTTATTTGTAGATAGAGGACTCTGGCTATACATTGGTCTGTGTGGCCAAACAGACAGAGTCCTAAAATCTTTCTCTTTTTGGTGACAGAAAGTGTAACGTTAGGCAATATGTATAGGTGGAATTTAAAAAAAATTTTTTTTGAGCCTGGAAGTGGCATCCAGGGTGGCCTTGAATTTACAGTCCTCCTGCCTTAGCTTCCCACGTGCTGGGATTATAGGCATATACTCTCATGCCTGGCTTTAGTCTGTGTGTTTTAATGCAAATTAACTCTAGGTCTAGTAAAACCTGATTTATTATGACTCCAAATGAAGTATAGAGTTGTAGCTTATTTAAAGGACTTTGTTTTTGCTTTCCTGATCATGTCCCTTTTATGTATAGTCCTGGTTATTTGTGGTTTCTGCAGAACTGAAGGATCACTTATTGCTGCTTAGTTCCAGCTTTTACTTCCTTTCTTAAGTGTTTCCAGAATAATGAACATTTTGGCCATAAGCCAGTAAAAGTTGGATGCTTAAATCACCGCCACTAGAATGATATTTGGTTAGATGAGGTTTTGTTTTGTTGGACTTTCTAAGCAAGAGGTAAGCAGCCTGGGCAAACTCAAGAAGGGCCATATCATGATTCTGAATGATTGGGTCAGCTGTGGCAGGAAGGTTAAATCCTTGCATCAGTATTATGTTAGTCATACTGTTTTCTTTAACTAGAGTAGGATAAATGTTTATTTTCCCTTTTTCAGAGCATCCTGGACATTCCTGATGACCTGAAGCAGCTTTATAAGACGGTATGGGAAATCTCTCAGAAAACTGTTCTCAAGATGGCAGCTGATCGAGGTGCTTTCATTGATCAAAGCCAGTCTTTGAACATCCATATTGCTGAGCCTAACTATGGCAAACTCACCAGTATGCACTTCTACGGTTGGAAGCAGGTTAGTAGAACAGATTAAGGACTCCATGACCAGCTTGGGATATTTCAGAAGTGGAACAGGTTTATATTCTAGCTATGTATTAAGTATTGTCTCTTAGAAGTTCTTCTTTTCCTCTAAATCAAATGTGTTAAAGCCACGTTATGGTTTTTATACCAGACCAAGCTCATCCATTGATTTTCTCATTTCTGCGATTATTTTATTTGTAGGTTTGAAAACAAAGTTGTGTATGCTCCTCACTTCCTTTACTGTTCAAGAAATTATTTAACACGTGGTGTGGGTTTTTTCTTATTCGTTCCTTTGTACTGTTTCTTGAATATTCTCCTTCCTTTTCTTCTGCCACTTGTTCTTAACTGATCTTTGCTCCAAGATACCCTGTGCACTGTTGCCATTCCTAATATAAAACTTTGTGTATATCATTCCACTATTTAAAAATGTTTACCATGTTACCAACTATAAAGTCCTAAGGTTTTAGATTATATTCTTATTCCCTGGCAATGTGATGGATATTTATATAGAATTATAAGTTTATTTTCTTGTATAACATACTCTTGTTGAACACCTCATGTACCACTACTGGGGATACTGAATAGAAAATACAATCCTTTCCTTAAAGTGGCTATAATATACATTGTTAAGCAGAGACACAGTCTAGTTTTATTGGGCAAACTTGGAAGTCATATGTAAGAATAAAGACAGCTGAACAAAAGTATTTGACATTTCTAAAGAGATAAAAAACTGTTTTAGGGATAAGAAGAACAAAGTAAAGTTGTCTGATTGTTGATGCATTTTTGAGAGTACTTCCTAGAGGAGAGAATTGTAGTTTAGAGGAGAGTTTGACTTGGGTTTTACAAGTGTGTTAAAAAAATTCCTTTAAATTAAAAATTTTAATTGTTATATATATGGGATATATTTTAAATATTGATCTTGAATGTTTGGTGTTCTCACAAAATTTCTTCTAATAGTTGTATTTATATCCCTTGTAGGGTTTGAAGACTGGGATGTATTATTTAAGGACAAGACCTGCAGCTAATCCTATCCAGTTCACTCTAAATAAGGAAAAGCTGAAAGATAAGGAAAAGGCCTCAAAGGAGGAAGAAGAGAAAGAGAGGAACACGGCAGCCATGATGTGCTCTTTGGAGAATAGAGATGAATGTCTGATGTGTGGATCCTGAAGAAAGAAGGAAACAGCATATCTTCCATAGACAAAATACTTGAGCATAGATAGGCGTAGTGGGTTTGCTTAAGATTATATGACTTTGCTGGACCATCAACAAAAGGAATAATTGATTTAAAGTACTGTTTATAGTGTGAAAGTAATAATTTCTAAAAAAAAAAAAAAAAATCCAAAAAAAAACAAACATAAAAAAAAATCTTGGCATATTGGGAATCAAAGTAGAAGTTTTAAATGCAAAAGAAGTCATCCCGGAAATAGGAAGTGATTTAGTAAAGTTCATCGCTTCTGTAGCAGTTCTTTTCTGATGATCTCAGTTTGGATAAGGAGACTTGAATTTTACTACTTTTACTGGTGAATTCCTAGAAACAAAACTGAGTGGAGTCCTGTGAGAAGTGCCAATAGGACCTTTATCTAGATAAAGTTCTATAGCTCATTTTGAAATAAACTTTATTTAGAGTGATTGTGTGAGGTCAGCTTTTTTCATTTATTGTCATATAGTGTTCATGTTTTAAAAAATGTATTTTCTGTTCTTTGAAACTTCAGGGAAGAAAGTTTAATACACTTCTGTGTTAATATATGTCCTTTACCTTCCCTTCCCCCATTATAAAACATACATAACCTAAAATTTACCATTTTATCAACTTTTAAATGTATAATTCAGTAGCATTTTATTCACAGTGTATTCACAGTGTTGAATGACCATCACCATCATTAATTTCCAAAACATTTTCAACATTTCAGACAGAAACTCTATACCCATAAAAACAGTAGCTCCTCATTCTCCACTCTCTTTCAACTGGCAATCTGTGTTCTACTTATGTCTCTGTCTATTCTAGGTACCTCATATAAGTGGAATTTGTCCAGTATCTAGTTTATTGTACTTAGCCTAGTATTTTCAAGTTTTTCAGTGTTGTTGCATGTATCAAAGTTTCATTTCTTTTGAACCCTGAAAGAGATAAATATTCTCCATCCCACATTCTGTTAATCCATATGTTAGCTTTCCTGTGGCTGAGACATAGTAACAAACACCAACAACTTACGGGAGGACAGGTTCAGTGTGTCCAAGGCTGGTTGGCCCTAAGGCAAGAACAGCACAGCAAAAGGGTATGGGGGAGCAAAGGTGCTTAATTCATGGTGACCAGGAAGTAGGCAGGGAAACAGAACCAGGGAGGAAAAGAGGGATGTGATGAGACTCCAGGGTCATGCCTTGATGACCGTCCCCCGCCCCACATACCCAGATGTGGCTAATCTGAGTGGCTCCCAAACCAAATTGACAGTATACCTTAACTATCACATCCCACGCCGATCAACTCGATACCCAAACACATCTCCTAAACCATACTTAATCTTCAAATACAGTTCTATTCCACATGCTGCATATAAATGAAACACAGTAATCAGTTTCCACGTTATCGATAATACCAGCATTTTTCAAAAAGTCTTGTGAGTTTTAAGGCAAATGTGTTCTTTTGGAATATAGCACACTTCTGCATGGGTCACTTCCTACCACACCTTAGGGGCCTGATGGGACTTGAGTCTAGTTATAGGTGTAGATGCAGAGGGATGGTGCAGGTATGTCCAGAGGACAATCAGCAGTCATAGAAGGCAATCAACTATGTGAGTTTGCCAATTTGGGAATATATGTGGGGATGAATAGAAAGGAAACGGGATAGTAGTGGAATACAAAGTTGGTTTAGGCTTAATTTATTGATAAGAGAACCACGAAACATTCTGGATTTAATCTTGCAGTTGGAATTTGAAAATGTTCTAACTGGTTGGTTGGTTGGTTGAACCATGGACCAAAATGTCTATGGTAAAGGAAGTTGAAATGCCAGAACTCCTTGGCTGTCATAGAGGAAGGAATACAGAAGTTTAGGGAGATTAACATTGGTGGGCCCTGAGACCATTCTGTGGTTATTTCTCCAGTTTTGGGGTGCATAGTGTAATAGGCGTACTCAGCAACTGGTGGGATCTTCACATTGATCCTCTGACCTCTGAAGTGAGGGGCATGTGGGGATAACTGAACAAGCCACTGGGAAAACCATAAGCCAAAATCAATGCTGTGTTCCTGGGAGGATGCAGATTTCTGTCACCATTGACTTCAGATATTCAGAGGTGGTTTCCACCTCTCACTGCCATTCAACTCACTGATTTAACTTGTGCAAAAAACCGAACTTTGAGAATGATAAGTTGACTGTTAATAAGCCTAATTCATTATTATAAGCCCAGCTAGCTGTGTGGTGACTCCAAATGTGTTTTCATTGCTTGACCAAATTATACCCCTTGTACTTGGTATACAACTATTGATTTGGGAAGTGCTTTTTAAATCTGAGCTTTTCAGGAGAGACTAGCATAAGCAGTTTGCTGGCAACACAGCAATACATTGTTTGCTCTAAAGGCCCCATGTCATAATTTAGTCCCCAAGGAACTTTGATCAGCTTTCCCTCTACAAGTTACCATACTGGTTTAATACATTGATAGCATGTTGGTTGGAACTTGTGAATGAAAAATAGCAAGTAGCCTTGATGTATTGGTAAGACTCATTTCATCAAAGTTTAGGGCCAGTCTACATTAATGAGATTCCTGGGGATCCAGTGGTATGAAGCATGTTGAGATACCGCTTGTAAAGGATAAATTGTATCTGATCCTTTTAACAGACAATACAGAGGACAACAAATGGGCCTTTAGATTTTGGAGGGAAAATAATCCCCATTTTTATGTAGCTTACTGATGAAGCTAACTTACCAAATGACCCAAAATCTGCTGGTTTTGAATGGAGTTTGGAACAAGAGAAGGTGCTGCCTGAGGGCCAGGCTGCTGTAGGAGTTGTTCTGCTACTTGGCTTATAGGATCCATCGATCCAGTGGTGACTTAAATAGCAGATAGAGACAGGCTCTCACAGGTGAATCACAGCAGTGCTCCTTACTTAGGAGTTTGGAGCAAAGCCCATCTTCTGGATGTCTACCTTTTTTCTTTTTTTTGAGAAACAGCTTTTGGTTTGCTACTGAACCTAAGTAGGTACTGGACACTTACCTTTGGGTGACCAAATTACAGGCCCACCAGGAAATTGAATGTGCACAGCCGTACTCCATCATCAAATGGAAGAAGTATATGCAAGACTGGGCTCCAGCTGGCCCTGAAGGCACAAGTAAGTTATATACAGAACTTGCTTAAATATCTATGGTCTCCCCTCCTGCTACACTGCTGTTCTGTGTCCTAGTCTGCACCTATCACATGAGGAGTTCCCTGTAATCAGTTGGCAGAGGAAGAGAAAAATTTGGCTTGGTTTACAGATGGTTCTTGCAGTGTGCAGGCCCCGTATCCACTTTCTGGGTCATCCTTGAAGGATGCTCTTCTACAGATGATAGGCAGCTGTGGAAGTCTTTTAGTCCAGGGAATCACTTTACTATTTTACTACTTTTATTTATTTATTTATTTATTTAATAAGTTTTAGATATGTTACCCAGCTGACTCTAAATTTCTGGGCTCAATTGACTGTCCTGTCCCAGCTTGCTGGGTAGCTGGGACTAGGCATATATCACCTTACCCAGAAAGGGAATAACTTAGATAGATCACATTAGCTGCTATAGGAAGAATACCTGATTTCTGGGTTTGGGTCAGACATGAGTCTAATCCCAGATCAAGGCTTAGTCTGTTCTGTGAGTCTGACTTGGGCTCCAGGCCCAGGAGTTTGTGTTCCTGAGATCAGCCTGGAGACCTCAGTTCTCACTTGGTGTTTGGCTCAGTTTGGGCTCCCCAGGGAGAGTCTGCTGTGATCTCTGGGTCAGACTGGAGCCCAGAAGAACACCTAGTCTAAGTATCTTAGATGAGAGCCCTGGGCACGGCCTGACCTGTTTATGTGGGCTAAACTGGGCACCCTGGGTCAGCTTGACCTGTGTGCCTGTGTCAGATTTGGGATCTGAGGCCAAGGCTGTACATATTTGGGACCGATTGGGTCATGGAACACACCCTAGTTTTTGGATTAGACTGGAAACCTTAAAGCTGACTAATGTTATTTAGTCACACTGAACTTCATGTCAAGTCTTAGGCTATATTTGGGAAAGACATCACCAGGGAAGGACTTGGACCATTTTGCTTCAGACTGGGTGTTCAGTGTGCATCTTGTTGTTCTGTTTGACTTGCTTTGAAATGTCTCCTAGTGAAGCTCCATGCACCAGGATATTAATTGGGGCTTTCTCAGGAAGTGGGGGAAAAGCACAGAGAGAATAAATGGGTGCAAGCCATTTTATTACCGAGATGAGAACAGAATATTCTAAGAACTCAACAATTCATAATCTGCTCAGGAAAATCTAGCCTGTTTCTGAGTAGCCCATTATCTCTTACTCTCAGTCACAGGCTCAGCTTCCCAAGTTGATAGTGTTCCTTTATCCTGGCAGCTTCCTCTGCGCTCTCACACTCTGCAATCTCCTTGGCAGCTCTCCAACCTTCTGCTGTGATTCCTTTTTACAGAGCATCTTTTCTACATGTTGCCGGATTTCTCTAGTTCTTACCCCATAAATGAGAGGATTCAAAGCTCCTGGGAGCAGTAAATATATGGCACTGAGTAGATTCTGTACACCCTGAGACACAGTCTTGGCCACTCGGAAGACAATGGAAGTGGAAAGGCCGGAGAGGTAGATGGTGAGGATGACCAGTAAATGGGAACCGCATGTGTGCAAGGCCTTGGATCGGGCTCCCCCAGAAGAGATCCGAAAGGCAGCATAGATGATGCGTGTGTAGGAGGTTCCTAGCAAGGCCAGATCAAAGGTCACAGTGACCAACCGCATAACCAGCCATAACTGGTTGTTGAAGGTCAGGTCTCCGCAAGCTATGCTCAGCAGTGCAATGTACTCACAGGTGAAGTGTTGAGTCACTGCCGTATGGCAGAATTGAGCTTGTGCAGTTAGCACCACCAAGGGGACTGCCACTCCCAGGCTCCGAGTCAGGGCAAAAACAGCCAGCAGACTCAGCAGGCAGGAGGTCATCAGGTCAGTATAGCGGAGTGGGTGGCAAATGGCCACATAGCAGTCCAGAGCCATAGCTAGCAGGAGACTGTAGTCCAGAAGGAGGGTGAAGTAGATAAAGAACATCTGGACCAGGCAGCCCTGAAGTGATATGGGGTTAGCGTAATGCACAAAGCCCTCCAGCATTTTAGGCATTCAAATATTGACAGCCAGGAGCAGAGCAATGAGCACATACATGGGCTGATGCAGATTCCGCTGGGCCACCACTGTGTGGATGACCAGGGCATTGGCAAAGATGATGGTCACATAGAGGAAGGTAAGGGGGAAAACCAGGAGAGGCCGCCTCTGCTGCAATCCCGGGAAACCCATCAAGAGGAAGTTGGTGTAGGAGAGATTGAAGGTGCTGGCACTTCCATCCTTGCCCATTAGCTTCAGCCCTGGGCTAGCACCAGGAGTGGGGATGAGAGGCTGTTGGAACAAAATGGTCAATGGAAAAAGGCCTATTTCTATTTCAGGGCCTGAGGATTTTATGATGAAAATTTGTCTCTTCATGTATATGTATCTACTTCTTTTGAGGCACAGGCAAATATGATGTCAGGCTTTATAGGAGCAAAGACATGAACAAGACATTCTTTATTTTCAGGGAGTTCATCACTTTCTGTGCATGAGATGTAAGCTCACAAGATACATGTTTAACTGTAGGCTAACATGCAGGTATCTGATTACTCAAAGGGTTAGAGGGAAAAGCGGATGTAAAATGTGAGGGAGAAGAAAGAGTGATAGCTAGAGGTAAAATAAGAAAGGTTGAAGAAAAGAAACTCCTGATTAGAAGGAAAAGAGCATACAAAAACATTTGATACGAGGAATCTGGAAAGGACCAGGTGAGGCTTGTTGGGGAGAGAGGAACCAGCCAGAAGGATAGCCTCCCTTGTGTGCTCAGGGTACACTGTGGCGAAGACAGAGGGAAGACTTATGGTCTCCCTGGACCCAAAGCAATAAGTGCAGAGACTGGTTTCTTCCCAAGGCCCTGTAGACTAGCTGCAGCACCTCCTGCCTGGCCTGGCTCTCAGAGTCATGGCTGATGACCTGCCTTTCCTTGCAAGATGAATTTGGGCAAGACAGGGCAACAGCATGACCTTGGAGTGCTCACCAGACCTCCAAGCCAAGAACCACCACACAGACATGGGATTGCTTGGGTATTGCTTGTGAGTAGGTGAATGGGGAATAGGAGGGGATGAAGAGGGCTGAACTATATATTTGGGATGTTGGAACAGTAATTTCAAAGCTTTGGCTGAATTTTTGCCTAATTAACGGAATAGATATTGAAAGATAACTTGGACAAGGTTGCTCCATGTCTATCATGTAAACTATAAGTTGCTCTCCTGTTCTGTGTCCTAGGATTCTTCAGGTGGATTCCTTAAGGAGCCTCCCTGACGTGGGACCCCAAAGCAGTGAATGAAGGGAATGTTGAATAACAGCCCTGTGAAGAGGGAAGGAAGGAATGAAAAAGGCTGTGAGAGATGGGCAGATGGGATACCTGGCTAACAGTGATCTGAAGAAAGATGAAGAGAGGCTTTGTTGAATTAAATCAGACTTAAAAACCAATTGGAAGTAGACAGAAACAGAGGCATCAGCAGTAACTTCAAGTTTTTTCTAAACCATGATGACTAAATTGGAGTTTCCAAAACCCAAGAAAGAAGGAATAGGGCTGGAGTACTTAGAAGTATGATACAGTAAGTGACTTACGTTTGGATGTTTTGAGGAGTTGCGAGTGAACAGATGTCAAACCAGTGACCGAGTATGAGCCAAGAGTTCAGGTGAAGGTGTGAGGCTGGAAATGAAAATGCGGGGGTTACAATTTATAAAGGACATGAGATGAAATCCTGAGGGGCAGACAGGATAACAGATCTCAGTGAAACTAAAAGAGGGAAAAGAGGAAGAGTGAGATTCAGGAGCAAATGGAGAGGTGAAAGCCAGAGGAAGAGAAATTTGGTGAGTCTGGAGGCTTCAAAGTAAAGGAATTTACAGACGGGTAGAGGTGGAAGATCAGCACAGCTGAATTACCCAATAAGCTTAATGTTCTGAGTAGAAGAGCAGAACAGACAGGAGATCTGAAGACGCCAGGCATCATGTGCATGCTGCATCCTCCAAGGTACAAGTCAAAGCCACAGACAACAACTCCTTCCATTTCCCTCCTGCCTCCCAAACTGCTTGGCTACCATAATCGTCTTTCTTTCTTCCTTCCATTCTAGTGGAAGAGGCGTTTCTTCCCTCTTTTCCCCAGGATATTGTCTACTTCTGTCTTCTTCCCCCTCGAGTTATTAAAAAGTTTTGAAAGAAATACTCTTTGTTAACTGTATGTAGCCTCCTGGATCCAAATCTTTCTCCTCACTGTTAAAGCTGAGCCCCTGGCATGTCTTTGCTATAATCACTGGTTTGTGTATGCATTTTCCCACTAGACTGGCATAGAGGGGAGACCATGTCTTGTTCATCTCTGCTCCAGTAACCAGCACAGAGCCCACTGCAGAACAAGGTGCACAAAAGGTGTTGTGTTGAAGGAATCAGTGAGCACACGAAGGGATTTTGTTTGCAACTCAGCAGCCCTTTAAGGTTGAGTGAATGAAAGAAAACCTAACTCTAAGAAGCCAGGCTCAAACACCTCGAGTGATTTGCTTAGTCTCACACAGAAAGAAAAAACAAGCCTCAAATCTAGGTCTTCTAGGTACTCTTCTCTGTTCATCGGTCATGGTGTTAACACCCACCCACCCCCCGCCCCGGCATCGAAAGGACTTCAAGCTTCAAGCAAACATTTTTTTTGCACTACAGGGGAGTGAAACCAGGTGCTCATCATGCATGCTAGTAGGCAAGCACTCTGCCACTGAGTTACCTCACTAGTCCTTTGTATTTTATTTCATTTATTTTAATTTATTTTTGAGACAGGGTCTTGTAGGTTGCCCAGGCTGGCCTCAAACTTGAGATTCTTCTTCCTTACCCTTTGAGTTGCTGAGATTACAAGTGGGCAGCACTGTGCTCAGCAGGCTTCAAGTACTAATCTCAGCAGCAGTATTAAGAGCTAGTACTTACTGAGCATTACTGCCTGCCAGACATAGACATGGCTCCAAGTGTTTCCCACCTTCAGTATATCTTTACTCATGGCAATCTTCAGAGATGAATACTATTTACCAACCTAGTTTTAGATGAAGACCCTAAGGTTTAGAGAAGTTAAGTTCTTCAATTATCATAGGTATAAAATAACATGGCTGGGATATGAACTTAAATTTGTCAGTGGTGAAAGGTGGAATTCAGTTCCAGTCTCAGGCTTATCAGCTTCCAAATTCCCCGCAAATCTCTCTTCTCCTCACTGTGCACTGGGACAGTCTGTGGAGGTCTCCAAACGGGCTGCAGTGGTGTTGGTTTTGCCTCTGAAGAGGTGAGAGCTGAGGTGAGCACACTGTTCCAAGGCACTGATCTCTGAGGCAAAGGAGGGGATGGATGGTAGATAATTACACCCATGGCTCCCCAGGAGGAGCCTCAGGAGATTCCCAGAGGAGAATCATTTCTGGGGGTTCAAAGGAGAAACCCAGAAGATACCTGTTTTTTGTTGCGTTGCTTTAGTGGCTGCTTTAGGGTTTTATAGCGCACATTGTTAATGTATCACAAGGTATCTTCAAGCAATATTATGCCACTTCCTGAATAGTATGAGATCCTTATAGTATACTTTCATTTCCTCTCCCCAGCACACATGTAATCAATGTCATGGGTTTCATTTCCACATTATTATAAGCCCCACAACGTTGTTTTTTCTGCCTCATTTTTCTATCCTAGAGATATAATGGAAAAATAAAATAGAAATCAATATTATGTTTGCAAAATTTACTCATTTTTATGTGACTGTAGTTTATGTTATTGATAGCATTTCAGTGTATGAATGTACCAGAATACATTTATGTATAATATTGTTGAGGGACATTTATGTTATTTCTAGTTTTTCATAATTAGGAACAATGCCATTATAAATAGTCTTGTATATTTTTTGTTTTGCTGTGTATATGCCTGAGGAGACATGGTTGTGTGTGAAAGGGTATGCATATCTTCAATTTTACTAGATAATGGAAAATTGTCTTTCAAAGATGTTGCAATGATAATGTCACCAATAATGTATGAGAGTATATATTGACATTTACTGGGAAACTATCATAATACATATCCAAATCTATGTCTACATAGTAGATGTGGTGAGATTGTACAGTGTACAACCTGGATGTCTGTATGTGAAAGTTTGACATAAAAATATTTTTTGTATGCTTATTTTTTAAACTACTGTTTAAGTCTTTTGTCTATTTTAGTATTAAGTTTTCTGTGTTTTTCTTACTATTTGTAGTTGTTTATGTATTTTGGATACTAGCTTTTTGCTGGTTAAATTTATTTGCAAATATCTTTCCCAAATATGTGGCTTCTCTTTTCAATTTTATGGCATCTTTTGATCAAAGTAGTAGATACCAGATAGTACACAGGGCATCTGTGTACGAATTACAAAAGGTTTTCTCTCTGGTGACCCAACAGTTGTTGAATTTCATCTTCCACATGCTTTTGTAAGGTGCTTTTGGGCAAGATACTACATAAAATTGGCAGCTCTGCTTTTCTTACCAAAAGTTCTTAATTTTAGTGTGGTCAAATTTATGTTGCTTTTTTCTTTTCCTTTGTAAAAAAGGTAATTCTTTTTGTCCTGCTTAGTAAGATTTTCACTACCCAATGTCTTGAAAATATATTCCTTTGTTAGCTTATAAAAACCTTTATGAGTTGGACTTCAACATTCAGATACACCTTTCTTTAGCATTTCTGAGGAATATTTAGCAAATATGCATATTATACATTATATCATGCACATAACCTCTGAGATGCGATAGATAATATAGAATCATGATTTTAACAAGTTTTCCTGGGTCATGGTATCACATTTACTTTATCTTTGCTGTTTTGTGTTTACCTGTCTTAGGTTTCTGTGTAACTTTGTGACTTTTGTAGGCTTCACTGAGGGTTTAAGTTGTGACTGGCAGGGGTCACATTATAGTTTATGCAACCTTTTTGCCATTTCTTGCAGTGACTTCCCGTCTTTCTCATCTTCCTTCTCTCTAATAATTGAACTCCTCTCTTGTTTCTCCCAGTGAACAGTTCCTTTTATGAGGGCAATATATTTTTTTAAAGAGCAGCACATACTTATTGAGGGAAAGAAAGCTTCTGTCTGAGAGAGGGAGAGAAGGGGAGCCCAAGCGGGTTGCCCAAGACTCTTGTCTTTTCTAGGGACTTTTATAGAGCATAACCGCGAGGTGAGGTGGGTCCAAATTGGGAGGGAAAATGGGAAATCACAAGGTGGATATGAGGTGGGACAAAACTATGGTCAGCCAATAAGAATTGTTCAGATAAAATTGATTAAATTGGGATCAAATGGGGAAGTACGTCATGTAGCAAATGGACATGAATACAGACCAGGGGCTCTTTCTGTAAGGGGCTGGGTCAGGGCCTCTTCAAGGTGATAGTGACATATTTAGAATATCGATCCCTGGTGTCCATCCCTAGGGAGGTATGTGGGTACACTTGTTTAGTCTTTTGTCTTGAGGTATCCCCCCGTCCAGCAAGTATGTCTTCTGTTGCAAGGTATCTTCTCTTCCATATTGACTCCTTCGAGGGCCTGGCCCTGTCTGACTGCCTGTGCTATTTCTATCAAACTCAGCTGCCTATAACATTCCCTCCTCTGAAGAAGTAACCCGAACTGCCATGATGGAGTAATGGGCGATGACCGCTCTGGCTTCTTCAGGCTGAAAGGGGTTGTAGTTGTTGATCAGCAGTCAGAGATACTCTTCAGAGGGTCTATCTAAAGGGAGGGCAAAATTTTTGTAGTGCGCATTGTCCTTTCAGTTTTAATACCTTATATCTTCAACCACTCGCCAATGTATTTCTCTGACAGTGGCTCTCCTATTTAATTTTTCTTCTTACTAATTATCTTCTTTTATTGAGTATTTGTTACATATCAGGTTCTCCCCCTAATCTTGTGTGTGCGTGTATGTGTGTGTGTGTGTGGTGATAATACTTAACATGAGATCCACCTTCTTAAATTTTTAAGTGCGCAATGCAACATTGTTTACTTTAGAGACAGTGTTATAGGCTAGACGCCTTGAACTTACTCATCTTGTGCAATTGAAGTTTTATGCCCATTGAGCAGCAGCTCCTCTCTCTACCCAGTTCTTGGTAGCTACCATGATACTCTGTTTATGTCAGTTTAACATTGTGTAAGTAAAGCATTTAAGTTATTGTTCTGTCTCTAGCTTACATCATAATATCCTCCAGCTTCATACATGGTAGGATTTCCTTCCTTTTTAAGTCCAAACAATATTCCATAGTTTCTATATACCACATTTTCTTTATCAATTCATTTTTCAGTGGACATGTACGTTGTTTCCATATCTTTGGGAATAATCCTACAATGAATGTGAGAGTAAACATATCTCTCTGAGATCCTGATTTCAGTTCTTTTGGATATAGATCCAGAAGTAGGATTTCTGGATCACGTGGTAATTATGTTTTTAAAGTTTTGAGGAACTGCCATACTGGTTTTCACAGCGGCGGCACCATTTTGCAATTCCGCCAATAGTGTATAAGGGTTCCAGTTTACCCACAACTTCACACATCTCTATCTGTCTCTCTTGACAATAGCCATCCTAATAGGACATGATTTTGATGTGCATTTGCAAATAATTAGTAATATATATATATATATATATATATTAGTAATACTGAACTTTTTTTTCATATGCCTGCCAGCCATTTGTTTGTCTTTTTTGGAAAAAGGTCAAGTTTAGTCCATTGCCCATTTTTAAATTGGGCTTTTTTTTTTTTTTGCTTTTGAAGTATAATAGTCTTGTATATTTTGGATGTTAATCTCTCATCAGATAAATTGTTGACTAATATTTTTTCCCACCCTTTTGGTTGCTTTCTTATTCTGTTGATTGTTTTCTTTGATGTGTAGAACTCTCATAGTTTGAACCTGTCTCACTAGTTCAATTTTTGCTTTTGTTGCTGGGGCTTTTAGTGTCATGTGCTGAATTTAATGTCAGGAAGAATTCCACCTAAGTTTTCTTCCAGGAGTCTTGCATTTCTAGGTTCTATGTTTAAATCTTTAATCTATTTGAATTGATTTTTGTGTGTGGTATAAGAATAAAGGCCCAATTTTATTCTTTTACATATGCATATCCAATTTCCCATATCATTTTTTGAAGACACCATCCGTTCCTTTTGTGTATTATTGGCACTCTTGTTGGAGGTCAGTTGATTGTGTAGGTGTGCTTTTTTTTTTTGTTGTTACCAGGAATTGAACTCAGAACCTTGTGCTTGCCAGGCAGGCACTGTGCTCTGAGCTATGTCCCCAACCCCTGTAGGTGTGAATTTATTTCTGACCTCTCTATTCTGTTTTATTAATCTATTTTTATGCCAGTAGAATACTGTTTTACTTATGATAGTCTTAAAATACACTTTTGGGTTTCATTTTGCTTTTTGTATTTTTGAGACAGGATCTCAATACAGAGTGCAGGCTGGCCTTGAATTCACTTATTGCAGGAGATCACCCTGTTGATTATGCCCAGAGCAGGCTGTAAGCAGTGTGGGCTGTAAAGAGTTAACCCCACAATTGTCTTGTTTGAAGTAGTGAGTCAGGCCAAAGCCCTTGTGACTCATAAGAGCACAGCAGATGGTGGGCAGATGAGCATTATCTCTTCATCAGCAGGCACAGCAGAGACCAGAGATACAATCAGTCCATGCAGCTGCGGGGCTCTGATATGAGGTAACACGCAGCCGAGGACAAGTGACTTCCCCAATTCTTTCCCCAGAGTTGTAGTTTATTTTACTTGAAAAACGAGTTACTCATTAACAGTGACCCATTCCTGGTCTCTTCTGTCCTTGTTGCAAGAATGTTTTGTTCCCTCCTTTACAAGCCCTGCCTGCATCCGTGTTTTCTTACCCCAGCAACCGCACGTAGACCCCTCACCCCATTCTATAGATTGTACAACCAATAAATACCATGGATCTGGCTGGTTCGGGGTTTTTGCCTAGCGATCAACACTGAACATCCCAGTTCCCTGTTTCTCTTTTATCTTGTCTCTGAGTTTTTCTTTATAACCTTGCTTTGTAGCACCAAATAGGAGGTCAGGGTTTTGCAGGGGTCCCAGATAGCTTTTGTAGCCCATGCTGGCCTTCAACTCACAGTGAATCTCCTGCCTTGCCCTCCTGAGTGCTGGGATTACAGTGTGCACAACCATGCTTATAATATGTTTTGAAATCAGTCAGGAAATGTCTCCAGTGTTTTTCCTTTCTCTCTTGATTTATTTGGCTATTTAGGATTGTTTATGATGCCATGAAGTTTAGGATTGTTTTTCTGTTTCTGTAAAACAAAAAATAAGTACCACTGGAGTTTTGCTAGAAATTGAGTTGAACCTATAAATTGCTTTTGGTAGTATGGACAATTAGCAATATTAAGTCTTCCAAACCATGAACACTAGATGTTTTCCCCTTTATTTGTGTATTTTATTTTTTGAGACAGGGTTTGGGTGTGTAATTCAGGCTGGCCTTGAACTCACCATGTAGCCCAGGCTGGCCTTGGACTTGCAGTTATCCTCCTGCCCCAGCCTCTTGAGCTCATGTGTCAACATGCATGTGTCACCCTGCATGTGTCACCCTGCCTGGCTATTTGTGTAGTCATTGTTAACTTTTCATCAGTAGTCAGGTTTTCAGGGTATGTATCTCTCACTTTCTTGGTTAAGTTGATTCCTAAGTATTTTATTCTTTTTGACACTATTATAAATGGAATTTTTTTTAAATTTCCTTTTGGATAGTTTGTTGTTAGTGTGTAAAAACAGAACTGATTTTGTTATGTTGATTTTGTATCCTACAACTTTACTGAGTTTGTTTTATTAGTTGTAACCATATTTTTTTCTAGAGAGTCTTTAGAATTTTCTACATATGAGAGCATGTCATCTGCAAACAGAGAATAATTTTACTTCTTTCCTTCTGATCTGGATGCTTTCTATTGCTTTTCTTTGTCTAAAATCTCTGACTAGGACTTCCAGAAATACGTTGAATGAAAGTGGTGAGAGTGGGTGTCTTTGCTTTGTTTGAGATTTTAGAGGAAGATTTCAGCTTTTGTATTGTTGTTTAACACTTTCTGTGCAAAATAACACAAAACTGAGATCAGCCTCACTTCTATGCCTTGCAGCCTTACAGAGCTGTTCCATCCTTCACTGCCCCATGCGTCCAGACCATGGGTTTCTTCTGCACTGTGTTGTGCGACAGGGCAGACAGCTTGTTGGTGAGCATGCTGAGAGACCCGGGAGACTGGAACTGCTCTCCGCTTCTCATTTATTCCCTCCTGGAGAAAAGAGCCCAGTTCTGTGCTTTTCCCAAGACTTGCAGAGCCTTACCGGCTCCCGGAACACGGTTGTTTCATTGCTACTTCAGGAATCTGTCTTATGCTACTTTTCACTGCTCTGGTGATATGTGACAGAGGCTGGATTCTTGAAGAGAGCACAGTGAAAGTTCTAGGTTACTGGAATTCGTCCTGCTTTCCCCTTCCCCATAGGAGCAGTTCTGATCTCTCCTGGTGCTGAATTGTACTGCTCTGGGGGAGCTACTGATGCAGGGGAAGAGAAATTGCTCTTAACTATTTCAGCGTGGCTGGTCTCAGTTCTGTGCTATTTTGGGTAATGATGTATGGGCGTCTCATAAAGGTATTTAAAAAAATCATTTAAAAATCTGTGTTTCTGTTGGAAACAAAGAATGAGACTTCCTACTGTAACATAATTCTGAGATCTTTAAACTACAGTTTCTACACTTATAGAACTCACATTTATGCATTAAAATATTTTATCAATAGTTATTAATTCAATGCATTATAGGCAGAAGAGTAATATTTATTATAGACAGCTTGTGCATAAGACAGTTTCTAGTCATAAAAATATTAGGGTGCGTCCTCACCCATCTTATTCACTGGATCTGGCACTGTGTGAGTTCTGGCTCTTCTTCAAAGTCAAAATGACCATGAGAGATAAGTGTTTTGAATTGATTCAGGTGACAACTCTGCTCTGCTAAGTGTGTATTGCAGGCTAATCCATGCATGTTTTCACAGTTATGCCAGAGTGCAAGAGCCTAAATGCAAATGCAGACACTTTACAAAGTATGTTAGCATCCCTTTAGCCAAGAAAAAGCCCATGACTAATCTTAGCATCAGAGTTTTTTCTGTCTGCTTTTCCAGACTCAGTCTGCTGATCATTCCTAAAGCCAACAGCATGTTGTATGTTTTCTGCACAGCACCCTACTCCTGGTACCAATTTCTATTCTAACCCTTATCTCTGGCCACATACAAGGGGAGAATGAAATATGCAATGTTTAAATTTTTAAAAACCTACTACAGTGTAAAGATACACTGCCATTCATTACCTTCAAAAATCACCCCAACTCCAAACACATTTATCTATTATTCTTGCCACTTTTTGAGGCAGTTCTGGAAGATGTTTTCCAGTGTGCCTTTACATGGTATGATGAAAATTTGGTTAATGCTGCTGCTGAGTGTCATTCAGCACAGAAGCTGAAAAAAGCTAATAAAAATATTAGGGTGTGTCCTTACCCATCTTATTCACTGGATTTGGCACTGTGTGAGTTCTGGCTCTTCTTCAAAGTCAAAATGACCATGAAAGATAAGTGTTTTGAATTGATTCAGGACATACAGGCAGCCGTGACAGGGCAACTACAGATAACTGCTTCAGAAAGTGGGAGAGCAATGGGACACGAGGGAGAATATTTTGAGGAGTATTAATGGCAATGAGTCTTTCATTGTAAGACATTTACATTTATAATTTTATTATAATTTAAAAATTTTTATTGGTCCATGTTTGCAGCCCATAATGATTATACTCCTTATAGGGAACTCGTGCATGTACATTGCACATCTTCATTTCTATGTTTCAGCCCCTTCGCATTCCCTCCTTCTTCCTTCCCTCCTCCCTCCTTCCCTCTATCTCTTGGTCTCCTTACCTTTTGCAAAAGCTCTATCTCCCTGTTTCCTATATCTTTTATTTTGCTCTATATTTTATTTACATTTTGAGTTTCTTGTATAAGAGAAATCAGGCGATATTTAAGCTTGTGTGTCTGATTTATTTCACTTGACGCTATGGTCTCAAGATGCATCCATTTTACTACAGATGATTCAAATTTGTCCTTTTTTATGATAGAATAGTACTCCACTGAGTAAAAGTGCCACATTTTCTTTATTGATTCATTGGTTGATGCACACATAGGTTGCCTCCAAGATTTAGCTATTGTGAGTTGTGTTGCTATAACCATGGGAATTCATGTATCATTGTAATATGATGTATTTAATTCTTTTGGGAAGATACGTAGAAGTGGAGTAGCTGGGTCAAGTGGAATTTGTAATTGCAGGTTTTTGAGGAATCTCCATACTGACTTCCATCATGGTTGTATTAGTTTATATTTCCACCAACAATGTAGAAGTGTTCCTTTTGCTCTGTAACCTTGCTAATATTTATTATTATTTGACTTCTTGATGATAGCCATTTTTAAAAGAGTAAGATGGAATTTTAGTGTTGTTTTAATTTGCATTTCTCTAATGGCCTGTGGTGTTGAACATTTTTTCATGTATTTATTGGCTATTTGTAATTATTCTGAGAAATATCACCTGGTTTTATCTGCCCATTTTTGATTGAGTGTTTTATTTTGGGATGTCCAATATTTTTAGCTCTTTATATATATTCTACATATGAGTCCTCTGTCTGAGGAATAGCTAGCAACATTTTTTCCCATTCTGTAGGTTGTCTCTACTGTGTTGGTTGTTTCCTTTGCTGTGCAGAAGCTTTTTTTAAAAAAAATTATATGACTCTATTTGTTAATTTTTGATGTAATTTATTGTGTGATTGGGGTTTTATCCAGAAAATCCTTGCCTATGTCTATATCTTCAAGAGTTTTACATATTTTATCTTTCATCAGATTAAGTGTTTCTGTTTTAACATTTATATCTTTGATTCATTTTGATTTTAGTTTATTACCTGATGAGAGACATGGGCCTAGATTAAATCTTCTGCATGTGGATAGTCAGTTTTCTTAGAACCATCGGTCAAAGAGGCTATCTTTCTTCCAGCATATATGTTTGGCACTTTTGTCAAAGATCAGACGGCTATCACTTCTGGAAAGATGGTGGAGTGGTGAGCAGCAGAGAAAGAGCTTCTTAGACATATAGCAATGTAAGGAAGAGAAGGAGGGAAGTTAGTCCCCAACACCCAGAAAGGATCTGAAGTAAGAATTGAAGCCCATAGGGAGAGCAAAGAGAGAAACTTCAATGAAGAAAAAAGAGGTAGAAGGTGTGCTTTCTCCCTGAGCCTGGACTCACTGTGTGGGAAGGGTGGCTCGGATCTGCAGATGGACAGAGACTACTGGGGACCCCAGAGGCCTCCACAGAGAAATGTACCAGTGAAACGGAGTATTGGATGAAGTGGACTGCAGAGGCCGGTGGGTTATTCAGGTTCAGACATTCTGCAGAAGACAACTGCCCAGGAGCCATCTTGGAGAGGGGCCAACTGAACTCAGAACTTAGAGCAACTTCCAGCCCAGTTCAGGCTGGCAGGGGGCACATGGACTGCTTTGGGCCGAACGGGTCTGATTTCACCCTCACAGCCAGAAACCAGCCTGAACTTCAGGGGGAATAAAGGTATAGGTTCACTGGGATTATCTACTACCTCCCTGTAAAGTTATTGCTGGCTTGCTGGGATCAATCAACATGGGTCTGGACTCTGTCTGCCCATGTTGTTTACCAGCGACGGCAGAGGCACACCTTGAAGTGGTCATTTTTCCCCCTTATTTTCTTTCTGTCTTTTCTTGTATTATTTATGTTTTTTCTTTAGTGTTTGTTCTTGTTTTTATATGTGTGAACATGGCTTCCAGATTTTTTTTGTCCTGTTCTTATTTTTTTTCTTCTTTCTCTCTTTCCCTCCTGTCTTCTTCACCAGTTTCTCAAGGTTTGTGTGACCCTCATTTGTCCTCCAGTCTTGCTTCAAATCTCTTCCTCCTTTTTATTTTTGTACTTTTCCCTCAACCCCTTTAAAATTTTTCTCCCTTGAAGGTGAAATTGCCATATTGAGGGCTTATTTATGGCATAGAGTTTTCTGGTTCATTTTTGATTTTATTATATAACCACAAATCTAGTTCACATGGTTAAAAGATTACAAATTAATACTTGCCCCGGTTTGTCATTTTCTAGGCTGTAGTTGATGGTATTGTTATTGGCAATTGTACCACATTAGCCAAGGTGACATAATTGTTCTCATCAGTTATTTTTCCTGGTATACTTAGACTGAGGTTGCCTAAGGTTCATAAAAAATACATAGGCCTACTATAGGCCAGTGTCAAAGATCAGGGGCTTGGCTAGGTAGGCAGCAACTTCTCATTCCCAATAAATTGAGGAGGTAGGATCTGGCAATAGACTCAAAACCCAAAAGCCAGCTACAGCAGGAAGAGACTTTGGGGAAGTAGTCATATCCTAAGGTTCTAAATACCAGCAATAAAGCTGTTCACTATAGGCAATTTATAAACATCAACACAGGCTTTAACCTAAAAAAATAGGAAGTGAAAAGACAAACAAGAAACAACCCCAGACATCCAGCTCAGCAAAGGCAAACCCAGGGGGCAGTGAGGTGGGACAATCTGAGAGCCGCCCACCCGGCCTCTCTGAAGTGGTAACAACAAAGCAAATGAATGAGTCTCTAGAAAAAAATCAAATCAGAAATAATTTCTCAAGTAACTACAGAGATGGTGACCATAATGAAAGATATGCTTAGTGACTCTAGAGAAGAGACAGATAAAAAATAGAGGAGCTTAGGAAAACGATGGAAACCATTAATATCCAACATAGGAAAGAAATGGAATCCATAAAACAAATTAAAGCAGATAGCTAGGAAATTAAAAATTCTGCTGAAAGTATATGCAGTAGAATGAGCCAATGTGAGGATAGAATCTCACATATAGAACACAGGATTGTGGTTGTGATTATAAAAAAGATTTCTTAAAAATAGAAAGAGACCATAAGAAATCAATGCAGCACCTGGTAGATGATGCAAAGAAGAATAACATAAGATTGATCAGAGTTAATAAAAAAAGGAGGAGAAATGGTGCAAATGACAAAAAACCTGTTCACAGATGTTATGGCAGAAAACTTCCCTGGCAGGGAAAAAAGAATTTGACATACAGATAAGTGAGGCAGATAAGAACTCCAATTAGTTATTATTAAAAAATCTACAGGAGGGAATATAATACTCAGGGTTCCAGAAATTGAACACAAGAGCAGAATATTAAAAGCCATTAAAGAAACAAAAACAATCACCTATAAAAGAAAAGCCATCAGAATCACAGCAGAGTTCTCAAAACAAACCCTCAAGTCAAGGAGACCTTGAAGTATTTCAAGCCCTGAAAGAAAACAACCTCATCTTTCAAAATGAGTGGAGAAACAATATACTTCCATGAAAAAGAACATCTGAGGAAATTCACAAACACCAAACTAACACTCCAAAAATGTTCTAAAAGATATTCTAGAAAGAGATAACAAGGACTGCAACTCCACGGAACCCTAAAAGAATGAATCTTCCAGGCAAAGCAAACAATTAAACAGAGGGGCAAAAGAGGAAGCCAACAACAGGAAAATAACACGACAAGGATAAGTCAACACCTATCAGGTGTAGTCATCCATGTTAATGGTTTCAATTCACCAATCAAAAGAAACAGACTGGCAAAATTGATCAAGAAGCAAGATACAACAATATACTGCACACAAGAAACACCTGTAATTCAAAAAGATATTAATACGGAGAGTCAAAGGATGGAAAACAATATTCCATGTTGTAGGAACCTGGAAAGAAAAGCAAGGGTAGCTATTCTACTTGCAGACAAAGTAGATTTCAAGCCAAAACTGATTAAGAGAGACAAAGAAGGTCACTGTATCTTTGTAGAGGGAACCATATAAGAGGAAGACATAACAATCACAAATATATATATAGCAAGTAATAGTGCACTCAATGATATAAAATAAATAGATATGAAAAATGAAGGAAACACTAATACAATTCTAATGGGAGACCTCAATGCCCTGCTGTCATGGATAGATCAACTAGACAAAGAATCAACAATGAAATATTAGAACTGAACCAAACTTTTGATCAAAAGAAAATTGAAAATCAATAGAAAAAGAAGCCACAAGAACTTTATAAACACATGGAAATTAAATAACACCATCCTGAATAACCAATGGGTCACAGATGAAATTAAAGAAGACATTAAACAGTTTCTACAATTAAACAATAATGCCAATACACCTTTAATAATAGCATACCAAAAAAAAAAAGAAACACTTAGGAATCACTCTAATGAAGGAAGTAAAAGACTTCTGTATTTAAAACCACAGTACTCCAAAAAAGGAGATCAAAGAGGGTATCAGAAAATGGAAAAATATCCCTTGCTCTTGGATAGGAAGAACCAATACAGTGAAAATGAGCATACTTCCAAAATTATTATGCAGACTTAATGCAATCCCAATCAAAATTCCAATAGCATATCTCACAGAATTAGAGAAAACAATCCTAAAATTCACTTGGACTCAGAAGAGACTTAGAATAGCAAAGAAAATTCTGGACAATAAAGGCAAGGCAGGAGCATCATAATCCCTGATTTGAAATTATACTACAAAGCCACTATGATAAAAACACCATGGTACTGGCCAAAAAAAAAAAAAAAGAAAATAGACTCAAGGATCCTGTGGAACAGATTAGAAGCAGCAGAAACAACTCCAGACATACTTAGCCACTTTATCTTTGACAAAGGTGCCAAACACCTTCACTGGAAGAAGGATAGCTTCTTTAATAAATAGTGCTGGAAAAATTGGCTTTGTACATGCTGAAGATTAAAACTAGATTTATATCTTTCACTATGAGCTAAACTAAAACCAAAATGGGTCCAAGATCTAAATACTGAAACAGAAGCACTAAATCTAAACATTCTATCTGAAAGATAGAGTAGGTAGAACTCCTGAAAACATGGGTGTAGGGAGACCTTATGCATAAAACCCCAATTTCACAGAACTATCACAAAGACTCAACAGCTGGGAGCACATCTTATTAAAAAGTTTTGGCACAGCAAGAGAACACCACCACCAACAGAATGGAGAGACAGCCTACAGTATGGGAAAAAATTTTGCCAGCTGTTCCTCAGACAAAGGAATACTATCTGGAATACGTAAAGAATTAAAAAAAAAATCATATCTCTCCCAATTTAAAGACCCAGTCCAAAAATGGGCATCTGAAACAAGACACGTCTCAGCTGAAGAGGTAGAAATGGCAAGTAAATAATATGAAAAAAACGTTCAACATACCTGGTCATTTGAGAAATGCAAATTAAAACTGTAGCAGAAAATGCTGCCCCTCTCCCCCACCAGCCAGTATTCTTCAATTTGTTAATTGCCCAGGTAACATTTCCAGTTACAATTCTTGTTACTTTCGTTTCTTAAAAATGGCTGGTCACTGTGATGCGTATTGTAGGAACCAAAGACAGCAAGCACTCTGCCTTTGTATTTTCCCTTGCAGACTCCATAAAAACCTCCCTCCTTGAGCCTTCCGGGCCTGATATTTTGAGGGACAACTGATTCCCTGGCAGTCCCTGCCCATGTAAAATAAATCTGCCTCCAAGTCCTGGGCATCATATGGTGTTTCTGCTTGCTGTTGCATAGCAACACTGTGATTCCATCTCACCCCAGGAAGAACGGCTATTATCAAGAAATCAGTCTATAACAAATGCTGGAGGGGCTGTGGGGAAAAAGGAACCGATTTTTACTCTTGGTGTGAGTGTAGAGTGGTGTAACCACTGTGGAAATCAGTGTGGCGATTCCTCAAAAAACTAGTAGAGGTTTCATTTGACCCAGCTATTCTCCTTCTGGGTATCTTCCTGAAAGAATTAAAAGCATCATACTACAATGAAATACACACATTCATATTTATAGGGGCACAGTTTATAATAACTAAATTTTGAGAACAGCCCAAATGCCATCAACTGATGAATAGATAAAGAAGATTTTTTTTAATACAATGGAGTATTACTCTTCCATAAGGAAGGATAAGCTCAAGACATTTCTAGCTAAATGGATATATCTTGAGACCATACTCTTAAGTGAAATAAATTGGACACACGTATAAATACTGCATTGTTTCTCTGGTGTGAGAAACTGAAAGTGTAAATAAGGATCAAAATGGCTGGATGTGGTGGCACATGCCTGTAATCCTAGACTTGGGAGGCTGAGGCAAGAGGATCGCTGTGAGTTTGAGCTAGGATGTGCTACACAAGCAACTTCAAGGCCAGCCTGCACTACATAGGGAGACTCTGTCTCAAGTGCAAAGACAACCTTGGAGTGGGGAGGAAGGGAAAAGAAAAAAAAAAGAGGAAAGAAGGAAAAAATGGAAACAAAGCTTTGGAAACAAGGAGGAGAAGAGGGTTGAAGGGAGGGTAGGAAAATGGGAAAAAAGAATCAAGTCATATAATGTACAGGTACAAATTCCCTATGTTGAATGTGCTCATTATATATACCTAAAATATATAAATAATTAATTAAAATAAGAGATCAGATGACTGACTGTGCCTGGGGCTGTTTCTGCATGCTCTATTCTGTTCCACTGATCCTCTCATGTCTGTTTTTGTGCCAGTACCATGCTGCTTTTACCACTGTAGCTTTGTAATATAACTTGAAGTTCAGTATTGTGATGCCTTCTGCTTTGCTCTTTGTAATTAGGACTAGTTTTGCTGTTTGGTCTCTTCTGGTTACAGGTGAATTTTACAATTGTTTGCTCTAGTTCTGTGAAGAATTCTGTTGACATTTTGATTGGGACTGTTAAATCTATATGTCAGTTTTGGAAGTGTGGTCATTTTAACACTATTGCTTCTGTGTATCGATGACTGGAGACATCTTTTCATTTTCTGATGTCTTTGATCTCCTTTTTCAGAGTACTGCAGTTTTCATTTAACAGTCTTTCACTTTCTCAGTTAGGTTAATTCCTAAAAATTTAATTTTTCTTGATGCTGTTGTGAAGGGCATTGCTTCCCTAATTTCTGTCTCAGTGAGTTTATTACTGGCGTACAGGAATGCTACTGATTTTTGTGTGTTGATTTTATATCCTGCTACATTACTGATTTGGAATTAATTCTAGGAATCTTTTGGTGGAATTTTTTATTGGTCTTCTGTGTAGAAGATAATGTCACCTATGAATTTGGCTTCTTCCTTTTGTATAAATATCTGTTTTATTGCTAACTCTTGCCTGATTGCTCTGGCTAATGCTTCAAGCATTGTATTGAACGGGAGTGGTGACGGTCTTGGAATCCAGCTGATATGGAGGGTGGGTAGTGAGTCACTGCTAACGCCTACTTGGTTTCCACGGTCATGTATTTTGGGAACTCTGGACCTCGCCCTGCCTTTCCTACTGGATGGAGGCTGTTAATAGTACCTGCCTGTTATGGTTGATACATTGTGTCAACTTGGGGAATGTAGAGGTTTAGCTGAGTGACTCAGGAGGAAGCTGGGGCGCTTACTTTGTAAACATCCTGAGCCTGTGCAAGAGGAGGGCATGGAGATTGTGTGAGAGGTTCACGACCCCTGGGTGGGGGTAGGCTGTTTACCATGTAGGGGAGAAAAGGAGGCTGCTTGCAGCCATTCCTCCTTTTTGCTGGTTGTTTCTGCTGTGCTCTGCTGCCGTGAAGTTTGCCCTCTGCCGTGTGTCACTCTGCCTCTGAAGCAGCCAAGTATGGACTGAAACCTCCACAACTGTAAGCTAAATAAACCTTTCCTTTCTTCATTTTGGGTGTTGGGTATTTTGTTTCAGTAGCAACAGAAAAGTAACCAAGACACTGCCTAAGGCTGCAGTCACTCTGGTAGCTCCCACTTTTTGTATCCCTCTGTGTACCCAAGGTCAGGGTTTTCTCTGCCTACCTCTGTGTCCTTGGAGTTTGTGAGGTGCCTCCCCTCACCTCTGCTCCAGAGGCCCCTCTGTCCATCATCGCAGTTATTATGGCAACTGCCCAAGCCAAGGCATGTCTTTGCTCATGTTGGTAGATGGGAAAAACAAACAGATCACTGACCTCTCTGACTCAGCCAGGCGGGGGGGGGGGGGTTAGGGGCTCAAGCATACTGCTGGACTAATACCAGCACCTTCAGAACCAGCTGCCTCTCAAAGCCATGCACGCTGGGTCTTGCTTCTTACCATGGAGTGCAGGAGCCCTGCATCCCTCTTCGTTGAAGCTGTCTTCTGCTCTGTGACTGTCTCCCATGGCCATCTCCCACACAGTCCTGCAGCAGGGTGACACTACAAACCCTGGAGTATAGTTGCTCTCCAGTTGCTCTGCAGCTCAGTCTCAAACAATTAACTCATTCCCGAGGTGGCTTTTGATTAAACCCTCTTAGATATGGCAGGGACTACACTGGACTCAATCCCCAAGTCCAGCCTGCCTTGTGGAAGGAATCACTTTCAGAGGAAAGTGCCAGCGTGTCTTTGCAGCTTAAAATAGCTGTGGGCTTCTCTTGGAGCCAGTGCTGCTAGCCAAGTCCTCTGTGACTCCCTGGAGCCTCGGACCCTTCTGGCTTAGCCTGCATGGGCAGAGGCAGGGACCCCTCCCTGGGAGCCAGGGTTAACCTCTCATCTGCCTTGTCCCTTTCTCTGTGCTGTGATTTATCTCACCAGGGTTTCTCCAGTTTCTACTCTACCTGTGAGTTCCCTCTCAAATCCCAGATTCACCTTTGTCCTTCTTTTGACCCAATTATCTTCCAGGTCCTGGAGAAACTGAACTTTGCTGCTAGTCTGTACTCCACCAGTTACAGCCCCCTTCCCCTGCCATTCAAAAATTGTAAACATTCATCATGGTTTTAGATCATACCTTGTAATTGCCGTGTGAAGTGCTGATGCAAACCCTCATAGGTACACGCATGACAATAAGCAGTTACTGCTTACATGTCCTAGTTGTTGCCTAAGGAGCGCTGATAGGTTTTGCTCACATGTGTGGACATGGGCTGTGTGTTCGTTAATCTCTGCTTGCGTGGCCGGGATGGCTCAGCTCTGCTTCCTGTGCTTTTCATCCTTCTATAGGTTAGTCTGAGACTTTTCATAGCGATGGCCGAGGTGCACGACAGGACGAAGGAACACTCAAGGGCTTTGTCCAGATCTGCTAATAGCTCACTGAGTCAAGAACTGAATGGTAGAGCAAAGTGTATGGGTAAAGAACCAGCATTATACGGTCATTATTGCAATGTCCGTCACAGGGATGAGTGTGGGGCTATCCAATTTATTGACTCAACACAATATGATGTCTTTTGTGATGCTTATAAGAAATAGACTAAAATTGTCCTCTTTTCACTTGCAAAAATGCACAACCAATGTGCTATACAGCATTCTCCTCCAATCTGCTTTATTTTTTTTGAGACAGGGTCTCACTATGTAGTCCAGGCTGGCCTTGAACTTGCAGGGATCCTCCCGCTTCAGCCTCGCAAGTGCTAGGATTATAGGTCTGCACCACCATGCCCAGTCTTCTAATTTGTTTTCTGTGAAACACTTTTTGGCAAAAGTTTAAAACTGTAGATTAATTATTAAGCTGTTATCTCAGTTGCAAACCTACCTTCCTGTTTCCAGCTTTGTGCTAATGGAATGAGGACTCTGAAAATTACATGTATCATTTACCAGGCGAGTTTCTATTGCATTTTTTCCATAATGAAATCTAGAAGGTTATTGGATAGTGAGAGGAAGGCAGAAGGAACTTTCTATCTCTTGTTTTCTTGCTGTTCCTGTCAGTATTGCCCCAACAACAAATCTCCATCATGCCAACAGCAACTGGTTGTAGTTTCTCACTTCCCTGGATTCTCCTAGAACAAGCTCAGTGAATTATTTGAAGGTCTCAGCACTTTCTGGGAAGCCTCTACCTCAGTGAGATGTATCTCAGTTTCTCCGGGCCTTTGCTCCAACCTCTTAAGGATAGTGCTTGTCAGGTAACAACACAGAAATCTCCATTCCAGGTATGCAAACCTCTAAGGTACCAGTAGTACTCTGGCAACATTTTCTGCTCAGAGGTCTGAGTTTCAGCTTTGCATGGACTATTCTGCAAGCTTCTAGGTTCTGATAGTTTTAGGCTATTCTCTTTGTTCCCTGATTCTTAGGAGTGGTAGCTGTTTCCTACCTCCTCTTTGCTATCTCAAGGTTCTTTCTTTCTTTCTTTCTTTCTTTCTTTCTTTCTTTCTTTCTTTCTTTCTTTCTTTCCTTCCTTCCTTCCTTCCTTCCTTCCTTCCTTCCTTCCTTCTTTCCTTCCTTCCTTCCTTCCTTACTCCCTCCTTTCTTTCTCTCTTGCTTTCTTTCTGTGCTTTCAAAATCTCACCTCCTACCTGACTAATCCACTAAATTCAGCTCTCTGTAGAAATACCTCATGTGCTTTCTGTTCTCCTAACTGGAACCCGAGCGGTACATGTGGTTTGGGTTTCTTCATTTTCTTGCACTGGTTTTTCTCTTTCAGACGATATTAGGGCAATTTAACTGCTACTCTAAAGATGAAAGTGGGAGTGAGATAAGATCCTAAGTGATCCTTTTGTTTTAATCCTTCTAGTTCTGTGAGACATTTTCTTAGCTTAGAGCAGTGAAGCAAGCAAGGCACAGAGGGGACTCGATGGACCTGCGATTTCCTGTGTAGGTCCACTCTCATTCTTTGTTCATGGTGTCCATTTAGCACCTCAAGTTTTAGGCATAGATGGGTGTTACACCTGCATTTCTTGGGCTGTAACATACCCTTTCCTACATATTTAATAGTCTCTTAAGGTGCTGGCAGTGGCAGCGAAGGTAAGGCCCTGAATGAATAGATGGAGAAAATTAGTACAGAGATGCTCTGTTGTTATTTTAGAGCACGTCTGAATGCTTTGGGCAGTCGTGGGAGAGAGCAGTGTCTGACTTGGAGAAGAGTGGCTTCCTCAGAGTAGAGGGCATTGTGATCTTCTACTTCGCTGATGTTTTCATTAGGGGTATGGCATTTCATTGAATTCAATCAAGAAACATATATTGGGCTTTGTTTCTATCTGGTGGAGGGAGAGAATGGTGGAGAATCAGGTGCTGGTAGAATTTACCCTCAAATCATGGCTACTCTGATCATGAGGGATATTTCTTTCCCAAAGGCTGGAGAACATGCTTCCTCTTCCATCATTACAGTAGTGCTCAAAAGACAGGAACCACAGCTGTTATACCGGGCTCAGTGCTCCAGAGGCAGAAGCACAGAAGCACTGGTATGTATATATTCCTATGAAGTTCAGGCTATCCTTGAACTCACCATGTAGCCCAGGCTGACCTCAAACTCACAGCGATCTTCCTGCCTCATCCTCCCCAGTGCTGGAATAACAAGATTGTGCTGCCGTGCCCAGGGTGGTCTGGAGCTTCCTCGGTTGTACACTGGAGTGCTCAAGTCTGGGCAGCAGGACTCCTGTGGTGCCGTATGGTCCAGGGATATTGTAGACATGCTTGTTTATTCTTTTCTTCTGTCCTCTGCTCGATGTCTTCAAAAGAAAAATCAAGAAATGTTTTCCTCTTATACACAAGCTTGTGAAAGCCCTTATATGTTACTATTTTGAAATGGAACTCATGGAAAGTTTAGATATGAGTAAGATGAGGTATCACATTGGAAGTGTAATGAGATTTTTGCCTGGGGAAAGGGAGAGCAGGCTAGCCCTCATTCCAGTGCTGTTGCCCAAGGGCTCTCATCTTCTTTCCATCCTGTCTATCTGCCTTTTCTGGAGGGTGTCAGATTCCACCAGCTACCTCCTCCTGTGAGTTATGAAACAGATCCCTCTGTGCCAAAGAGCTCAAGTTCCTTTTGAGGAAAAGAAGTGTTCAGTTTGAATGTGTGTTGTAAGAAATGACCATGTGTAAATATCCTTGGTACTTCTCTCAGTAATGTGAGAAGCCACATCTTGACAGTGGAATTTTTTCCCTCTATGACTCTCTACTATTGATAAAATAATTGCTCAGTCTTTCTGTGTCCTGGTCATGGTTTGTGTATACATATCCTCCCCAACCTCATGCAGTCATAGGTGGTACTTTTCAGAGGTAGCTGGATCTACAGTGTGTGATGATGGGATTAAGGGTGTGTGATTACTAAATTAGTCCACCGACTGTTTTGGCATAGTTCTGAGTGTGGGTAATGGGAAGGCCCAACCTGAGTGTGAGTGCTACCTGCCTTCAGGGCGTGTAGCCTAAATAGACTATAAGGGACCGAAAGAGGGCAGCTGTTGCTTCTTGCTACCTGCTTCCTCGATACTTTGCTGCCTTCCAGCCTTCTGCCCGCCATGAAGTGTTTTTCCTGTGCCACACCCCCCTGTCTTGGAGCTAGTCAACTATGAACTAAAACCTCTACAAACTGTGAGCTAAATAATCCTTCCCTCCTTTAACTTTGGGTGTCAGGTATTTTGTCTCAGCAAAGACAAGAGTAACTAAGACACTCCCTTCTTTCTGCCTTATCATCACACAACAGCTTCGAGATACTTTACCCATTTTGAGAAAAGACACTGTGGCACAGTCTGTCATTCCCTTCTGATTCCTTCTGTTCTCTTGAATGGAAGTGTAGTTGACCTGCTATATTTATAGGTACATATCTGGAGACTCAACCCACTTTGGATCAAAAATATTTTTAGAAAGTTGTGCCTGTATTGAACATGTACACTTTTCTTGTCATTATTTCCTCAACAGTACAGTAAACTCTGATTTGCATAGCACTTATACTGCATCACGTATCATAGGCAGTAACCTAGAGATGATTTAAAATATAGACGAGGATGTGTGCAGGTTATATGCCGATACTATGCCACTCTATAAGAGTCTCTGGGGCACCAGCAGTCTGTGCAGTTCTGCCCCTTCTGCACTCTTCTAGCTAACGGAAGGGTCCCTCTTTCCTGCTTTGCTCTTGCTCCGCTATGGTATCTCCTTCATCGGATCATTCCTTGGTTTTCCCCTCAACTGGCTCCTCCTTTGCCTATTAGGAAGATAATATTGTTACCTCCTTTGTTCAGTTGAGGACACTAAAGTTCAGAAATTTCCAAGATTTCCCCCATGGCCTCACAACCTGTAAGTGACTGAGTTGAAAATCAAACTCGGGTCTCTCGCTCCCCGAGTCTCACGTTCTTCCTACTTTTCAGTTTACCCACATGCCCTTCTCTACCACCTTCTCCGTCTACTGCTCTCTGTTTCACATAAATTTCTATCCATCCTGAAAGGGCCCTGGTGGCTCTATTTCAGTCATCGCCATTGCGCGGCACTGACATGGGTTGACCGGTGCGTATGTATCCTCCAAACCATGCTCATGTGCTCTCTAAGCTTTAAGTCCCATGAAGACACAGGCTGACTATGCTTATCATTGTATCTCCAGGCCTGAAGAAAGAGACAGACCCTGCACGCTTCTGAGTAAAGGGGCCTCACTGTCCTCATTCTTCTTGATCCATCAGAGGATCTAACATTGCTGGCTGCTCCAGCCTTCCCCACACAGTCTCCTTTCCTTGCTCTGGTAAAGCCATTCGCCTTGCTTTCTATCTGCTTCTATACACAAACTCACATTGGTTTGCTTCTCTTTACCTCTGCCGTCACAGGTTAGGCTCAGGTCACTGTTTTCTCATCTGGACAACTGTAGCCGCCTTCTAATAGCCGCCTGGGCCTTGGCCTAGAAGTTATTACTAAATATTACATCCCTATAGCTCCTGGGTTTGTAACTCCATCTGGGAAGAGACAGATTTTTCTTTCTTTGCAATTATAGGGTTACCACGATGCATGTATAATAAATATTTGAATGAGTGAATGAATGAAACCTGCAGAAAGTAGGGAGGAAATTCAGAAGCCAGAGATAGAAACTTGCTTTACAGCTGGTTACTCTGTCACTCTAGGTGGGGAGTTATTTTTCAGAAAATAGACATAAGACTCTCAAAGAGGAATGCAGACAGCCAAGCCAAAAATACAACAGGGACAATGAACTTCCTCTCACTGGACAGTGAAAGTGATTTTGGGACCTAAAGCTCCAGAGACTCAGCCAGGAATCTCCTTATGTGAGGACAGCACCTGGGGCTTCTTAGTGGGGACCAGCCGCTGTATCCTTTGGAAGAGAGTTGCCAGGTGCTGCCTGATTTCTGTGGTTCTGGCCCCATAGATGATGGGGTTGAGCAGACACGGGAGCAGCAGGTAGAAGGCGCTGAGCATGTTGTGCACGTCCTGGGAGGCAGTGCGGGCCACACGGTAGACAATGGATGAGGACATGGTGCAGGAGTAGACAGTGAAGATGACCAGCAAGTGGGAGCCACAGGTGTTCAGGGCCTTGGAGCGGGCTCCACCTGACGAAATCCTGAAGGCAGCATGGATGATGCGGGAGTAGGAGGCTGCTAACAGGAGCATATCCAGAACCCTATTGAAGATGCGGACAGCGAGCCCCACGGTTTTGTTCAGGGAAATGTCCCCACAGGAGAGCTTCATGAGGGCCATGTGCTCACAGGCAAAGTGGCGGATCACATCTGAGCGGCAGAAGCGGACTCGAGAGGCCAGCCCCACCACCGGAGCAACTATGCATGTGCTCCTGGCTGCCGCCACCCCCAGCAGACCAGCCAACAGCCGGCCTGTCACTATCTCTGGGTAGCGGAGAGGGTGGCAGATGGCAACATAACGGTCCAGTGCCATGACCAGGAGGATGTTGCAGTCAAAGACAATGAGGAAGTAGATGCAGAACATCTGGAGCAGGCAGCGAGCCAGGGAGATGCGGTTGAAGCGTTTGGAGAAGCTGAAGAGCATGGCGGGCACCACGGTGGTGCTGGCACAGATGCTGACAGCCAAGAGCAGGGTAATGAGCAGGTACATGGGCTGGTGCAGACTGCGCTGGGCTATCACAGTGTAGATGACCAGGATATTGGCAGACAGGATCACCAGGTAGAGGCTGAGGAAGGGCAGCACCAAGAGGATGCGAGACTCCCGCAGCCCTGGGAAGCCCACCAGGAGGAAGCTGGAGTAGGACCCGTTGGAGCTGCCATTGCTCCACCCTGACATTGTCTCTGGGGGAGCAGGATGAATCTAGGGCTGGCGAGGAGGAGCCCTTGTGCCAGAACCCAGCTCTCCCTGACTCAGCCTCCCCAGGCTGGAGTGGGTGCTTTGGATCTTACGAGTTTCCTATATTCTGAAGGAAAAAGGAAGATATTTAGGGTCATCACGTCTTTGCTTTGATCTAAAACACATTCGTTAAGGCAAGATACGAGGTGTGAAATTACTGAGCCAACCGATGTGTTTTGCAGTTGCAAAGTGGTTGATCTGGAAGTTGTACGAAGTTTTCACTGACTCACTGGTGTTAGTATTGAAGTAGTATAATTTATAAAAAATTTGATGGTTATAAAATAGCTATAATTGGCTTGTTCTCTTTTCTGAATTTTCTCTTTATGTTCTTTGGCCATTTACCTGTTAGGGACTTAGTCTCTCCCTTAGCAATTTATATGTGAATGTCATTATGTCTTTTCTGTCCATTGGAATGCATTTTACAAATCTTGTTATTATTTTCATTTTGTTTATGAAGACAAAATATTGTCTATGTGGTTGGAATTTTTCTTAGATAGTGATGTTTATACTTGGGTCAGCACCACACTATTTTTTAGAATAAAGGATTGAGAAGTAGTTCACCTACCAAGTAGTTTTTCTATTTAAAGTGTACAATTTAATGGTTTTTAGTAAGTTTTGCTACTTGTTACCATTGTAATTACCATAGTAATTGTATCATACTCTTGAATTTATTTTATATGAAAATATCCTAATTTTGTACATTGATCTTGCCATATTTTATTTTACTTTTTGAGATAGTGTTTTGCTATGTAGTTCAGGCTGGCCTTGACCTCACTGTGTATGTAGCCCTGGCTCGCTCAAACTCATAGCAACCCTTCTGCCTTAGCCTTCCAAGTGCTGGGTTATAGGCGTGTGCCACTGTGCCCATCTGTCACATTTTAAATTCCTTTATTAAAATATTTTTCAGGCTAGGCGTGGTGGCGCACTCCTGTAACCCCAGCACTTGGGAGGCTGAGGCAGGAGGATCATTACCAGTTCAAGACCAGCCTGGGCTACAAAGTGAGCTCAAGGCCAGGCTGAACTGCATAGCGAGACCCTGTCTCAAAAAGACCAAAAAAAATTTTTTTTTAGTTCATTCTACTGGGTATTCTAGAGAGAATTATTTTTCTTTCTTTTACTTATAATAACTAGACTTCCATTTTAGTTTTATTTCTTATTTCATAAACTAGAACTTCCAGAACAGTGTTGCATAGTAATGAGATAATTTATTTTTTCTCAATTTTATTAAGACTGTTTCTCTATTAAGTAGGATCCTGCTTGTTGGTTTGATATAGCTACTCCTTAAATGTTAATAATATGCTCTCTTGCTTTTAGTTTTTAATAATTAAAACATCAAGAATGGTTATTTAATGTTTTCAAATGCTTTCTTTGGGCATCAACTATAATGAGCTAATGCTTGAAAAATTTGACCTGTTGAGCAGTAGATACAATATGTAGTGGTTATACTTTTAAATGTTGCTGAAATTGGTTTGTTAGTGTTTTATTTAGAATAGATCTACAGGTTTTTCTGTTGGCACTATCCTTACAAAATTATGCTTGTTTCATAATGAATTAACTCAACTGCTTATTTTCATTCCTTATTTTAGAGTTGCTTCCAAAGCACCAGAATTTGTCATCCCTTGAATGTTTTGGGAGAAACCAATAAAACAATCTATGTGGACTTTTTGGGGTGATAATTATTTGTTAACCCTTTCTGATTTCTTTCATGGCAGTTAATTTAATTTTTTAGCCTGTTCTTCAGCAAATCTGTAAAATTCGATCCTTCTGGAGATTTGTCCAAAATGGTATATTTTGGAGTAAAAAGGTAGCTCTTCAGGGTATTTGTGGAAACTACGTATAAAAACATGTCTGAAGCACTCAGAGACACCCACTGGAACACACCCTATTGTGAGGACGTGATTCTACTGCAGACCACAGCCGAAAGAAGGCTCCTGTCTTCCCAGCTCAGACCCTGCTTCTTCCTAGCAGCTGCCTCACTGCCTACCAGACATCCAGATGATGGAAGACTGGGACCTCAGAAACACAGGCTATGAGGGAAGGAAGATGCACCGCTGCACACAAGACAGAAACTGCCACCCTCCCACCACCTGGAGGTAACTGCCGTCCACCTGGGAGTCGTGGTATCAGCAAGTCCTAAGTGTTCAGCCCGGGCAGGCAAGTTCCTCTTCCCATTCCTTCCTTGGCCTCTCTGATCTGACACACGCAGAACATTGATGTGATCCCAGGCACACATGGCAGAGGGATTTAGAACTCATCTTGCTCAGTTCCTACTCTTGAGTGAATTCCCTTGGTTTACACAGTTGTCATGCTAAGTTGTTCCAGTGACTACCATAGTTTGAGGCCAAGCATTTCTCTGAGTTGATTGCTTTATCTAAATATCATTTCTTACTTAGGCTAACATTCTCTTTGTGTAGTACCATGCCCTTGATTCTAGATCTTTTAACTGCAAGAAATGGCTGCTGGGGGTTGTTTTGATAGGAAGGAATGGGTAGAAAAGTTTTGTGAGGGCCTTCCATGTTCTGGGCCCCATGAAGGTCTTTAGTTGCTACGGCAGCTCTGTTAGGCAAGTATTAGAACTAAGAGTCAGACACAAGAAGTCACTCTTTATTCATCCACTGATTGATCATTCAGCACCTCTTTTGAGATTTACTACGCGTCATGTACTCTACTGTGTGTGGAGGAGGCCTCATACATGCACTGGATACAGTGTCTTTGCCCAACTTGCTTAGAGACTGATGGGGAAGGCCAGAGTGCTGTCCTCGGCCAAAGCACTGCTGGGAAGTCTAATGCAGCCTCCAGGTGCCAGAAAAACTTCTCAGAAGAGCGGATTTCTAATCCAAGAGTCAAAATTTGAGTCAGCTAAAGCAAGGGCAGGTGCCGTGCAGACACAAAGCAGAGAATTGGTGAGCGAAGGAGTAGAACTCCAAAGCCCTGTTCCCTTTCACACTCATGGGGGACACCTGGGTTGGTGAATGTCCCGTGGATGAAAAATGATAGGAAAAAGCGATATGAGAGAGAAGTAAGAGGATAAACTAAACTCCTTGCTCATTTTCCACCACTGATGAGACTCAATTTCTAAAAGGAGGCAAATAGGCTGGGTTTAGAAGAGAATTTCTTTCTGGGAAGACCTGGAATGGAGAAGAAAGCAGTGGTGTGGCCTGTAGGCAGTGGTGTGATTATCCAGAGTGAGAGATGACCAGGCAGGGGTGAGCCTGTGTCACCTTCCTTGTGCCTGCCCTGCTCAGTTCCAACCCTGTACCATCAGTTTTTTAGCAAAAGCCACTACTCCAAGACCTTGCTGTCTTCTCTAGCGATCCCCAGAGCTCATACTCACCCCGGCAAGACAGGCAGGAGAAGAGGGAACCAGCAGGTTCCCTAAGTGCAGTTATAAACACACCCCCACTCCTCCCCCTGGGAGCCTAGGCGTCAGCTCAGCAGCCAATGTGCAGTGACAAGAGCTGCCTGACTGACCCACGGTCTCTTAGGAATGGCACAGGACTGGCCTGCAGCCTGGTCTCCTGGCATCCAGGCCAGGCTTTTCCTATGGTCAGTGTGGCCCGCAGTCCTTTCTCTGGAGCTGAAGACTCCATCCACGTAGACAGGGACAATTCAGGTCTGGTGCTTCAGTCCCAGCCCACAGCCCACCCCTAAGGCTGGATCAGGGAGGGCCTGTTGAAATGAGGATGATATCACCCTAGTTTAAGGGTGGGCATCTAGGCAACTTGCCCAAGGTTACTCAGTGGCCCAGTGGCAATGCTGCGATGGGTCATGTGAGCCAGACCTGGTTTCCTCCATTCACCCTTCTGTTTTGTCTCCTTCTGGGCCCAAAGGAGGGAAAGATGGGGTCAGGTAAGGTTTCATGGAGGAGGATACCTCTGAGCCAGGACTGGAAGGTCCAGAAAAAGCCACAGAGGCGGCGTGGAGGCTGGCCAATGTGGAGGCACGTGGGTGTGAGGCTGCACAGTCTCTCCCAAAGCCTTAGTTGTGGGGGAAAGGCTTGGAGCCCAGGGAACCCTCTGGAGTACATCTGGCGTGGTTTTGTTCAGCCCGACTGGGCTGGGGAGGCCTAAGGGTGGTGACAAGTGGAGGCCAGGCTGGAAGGCCTTACAGACATGCCCGCAAATTCTCCTCGGCCCTGGTCCAGGTGGGAGGTTTCCTGTGAGCTTGCCATTGTTACAGTTTAGAAAGCTCTTTTATGTTCCTCAGACGACTTGATTTCCCCCGAGAGGTGGGTGACAGCGCCCCACTTCTCAGGCGAGAGAATAGAGGTTGAGCAGGCAGTCTGGCCACTGCGCGGTGACAGTGTCTGCTTGCTCATCCTCATTGCTGGGGAGCTGGGGGGGGATGGTGGGGCAGATTCTCCTTGCCACATGAGGTGGTTCAGGGGCCAGGCCTAGCCAGGGCCCCTCCTCCTGACCATTCCACTCCCTAAGCCTGACACCCCCAATCCTGCTGTGTCCAGTTGTGAAAGTGACTATCTGTCCCTTGGGCAGATAACCTGACCTCAGCAGTCTCAGTGTCGCCCTTAGAGGGAAGGGCTCAGGAAATGTCCAGGCAGCAGGCAAGTAGCCCTGGCTTAGGTGAGGGGCCTCGCTCTCCACGTGGGGCAGCCCTCAAATCTCGTCCCATACAAGCACAGTCAGATGCTTCCAAATGGCCTTGGTATAGGGGCTCAGCACTGGCTTGGTTAGAGTAACAGAACCAGAGGTTGTTTCGCAGGAAGTGGCGTGCAGAGCTGGGTGGTCCTGGCCCAGCCTCTAGTCTGGGTACTTCCCTGTACCAGGCAGCTTCTCTGGAGTAGATGTACTTGTGGGTCCTTTCTTGGAGCCCAAAAGGAAGACATGGTGGGTTCCTGAACAGGAGGAGGCACCAACTCTCTGATTTCGAGGGGCCTGTCCTGCTTTGTCTGAGTCAGGGGGTGGCCTTTGAGAGTCCTGGGCATCAGGTCAAGTCATCAGTTATGGCTGGAGGGCTTCAGTCCCCTAGGCTTCCTCATTTGGTCCCTCCCCTGGCTGGCCAGGAGCTCCGGGCAAAGAACAGCCCATTTAACCAGGTTCCACACTGCGGGTGTTACACGCCATATCTTGTGTAAACCCACAAGCCCTTAAAAAGCAGTGATCATCCAACCTGTGTTACAGATGAAGAAACTGAGGCACAGGGAGGCTGCTGTTGGCCGAGCCTTAGTAGGTGGTACTGTTGGGACTTGGAATCTGATCCACACACTCCTTCTGCAAGCTGCTTGGGCTGGGCCCAGGGTGGAGGCAGCTCTCCTGGAAAGGCTGTACGGAGTCCAGAGCACAGAGCTCAATGAATGCATGGCTGAATCATGCACATGCTCTGCTCTTTGATTTTTTTAAGAGACCTGGGCCTAGAGCCCACCCCCTGTGAGTTCAAGTGCATGACAAAAGATGGAAAGTATTCACTCAGGTCACCCTTTGGGCTGAGCACCCCGGTCCTGAGAAATCAGGCTGCAAAGACCTCAGGCTGTGGGCAGTGGGAAGTCCAGCAAGTGGCGTCTGCATGGTAGGGGCAGGTGATAGGCCATCTGGGATCGTGCTCCAGAAGGTCAGGAGGCCTCCAGCCCCTGTTGGATACAGAAGCAACCCCAGTTGAATGATCCGAGCTCTTTCCAACTCATAAACGTGTTATTTGGTTCTGGGGCCCATTGATTTCTGAGTGAGGCTTTTGATTCAGTCTGTCCCTCCCTATCTACACCTGGGCTGGGTCTCACTCAGCATCTGTGGACTGATAAGAGCTCTGGCTTTTCCTATCTGCAGGACTGGCTTTCCTCAGCAACCTGAGGTACAGGGCCTGGCCAGGCGCATCCTGCACTTCCCAGAGCAGCCACAAGGTGACACCCAAGTACCACATCCTGTGAAGCCACCCATGTGCTGGACTGTGACCAAGGTGAGCTGCAGTTTGCCTAGCAGGGACAGTTTGAGGCACCTCATCTCAGACATCTCTGATACACCCCTATGCACTCCCACTGGACTGTCTTGTGTCATGCTGGTGTCAGCGCTTGGGGCAGGAGATCTGGGATCTAGTTCCAGCTCTGTGCGATGTAAGAGCATGCTGCTTGCTCTGAGTCTCAGAGTGCTCTTAGCATTTAATGCTCTTACATTTGAGGCTTTTGTAGGAAAATTGATAAACCTTCAGACCATAATGTTCAGTGAAATAAATCAGACACAGATGCTTAAATAATCCATGGTCTCTGATATAGAGAAAGAAACCCCCAGCCTGCTAAATGTCTGGTATGATTTCGTGCTCTCTAAAATCGAAGAATGAATTTTAGGAACATTGGAGGTTAAGAGCAGAATATATTTACTGGGGGAAAGGAAGCTTCTGTCTGAGAGAGAGAAAGACAGAAGGGAACCTGCCTTTTCTAGGGATTTTTATAGAGCAAAACCACCAGATGAGGCGGGTCTAAGTTGGGAAACATGGGAACTTGCAAGGTGGGGCAAAACTAAGGTCAGCCAATAAGATTACGAGCAGAATTGCTCAGGTAAAATTGGTTAAATTGGGATTAGATGGGGAAGCCAGTCACTTAGCAAGCGGACAAGAGTACAGAACTGGGGCTTTTGCTGTAGGGGGCTGAGTTAGTGACTCTTCCTGGCTTTCTCAAGGTGATAGAGATCTACTTAGAATATCCATCCCTGACGTTTATCCTTACGGAGGTGTGTGGGTGCATTGGTTTCATCTTTTGTCTTGAGGGCTGGCCCTCAGCTGGGGGAGCCTGCCTCTCCCACAGTTGCAAGGTATCTTGTCTTCCATATAGGCTCCTCCAAGGGCCCAGCCTTATCTGCTACCTGTAATATTTCTATCTAACTGAACTGCTTACAACAGTTTCTCTTGTGTGAGAAACCCAAAGTATAAATAAATTAAAGAGCCAAATAAAAGATACATAAAAGGAAACAAGGAGACAGATCTTTTGCCAACCAGAAGGAGGCCAAGCAACGGGGGGAGGGGAGGAGAGGGGGAACTGGACACAAAACAAATTAAGACGTGAAAAGTACGAAATACAATAAAAATAGTCACGTGTCACAAATATGTACTAATAAAAAATAAAAGTAAAACCAAAAATAAAATAGGAAGCTGGGAGATAGATCTTTTGCCAAAGGGAAGGGGACCGAGAGGTGGAGGGATTGTGAGGTAGGGTCAGGCAAGGGGGTGAAAACAGGCCTCACATACGCAGACCAGCTCCCCACAATGGCCGTATCACTATGTCCTGCAAACTTGTACTAATAAAAAAAAATAGGCATAACAGACCAACCTCGTCTTCCTTCCAGTTGCCCTCTCTCTTTCCCTCTTCCTACCATGGTTTCTTTTTTTTTTTATCTTCTTGAGACAGGGTCTCACTGTGTAGTTCAGACTGGCCTTGAGCTCGCTTGGTAGCCCTGGCTGGTCTCAAACTTGCAACAATCCTCTTGCCTCAGCCTCCTGAGTGCTGAGATTATAGGTGTGCGCTACCACGCCCGGCCTCCCACCATGTTTATTGAGCCCTCACTGGGCTAGACATAGCACACAGCTGTGAACAAGCAAAGCCTCACATGGGTGTTCTGAGGATCAAACCAGGTAATGCCTGCAAACTGTTTAGCACATTGTCACATGCACTGCTACCTTTGTTCACAAACTCAGTTCTCTCCTCCATTCTCTTCCCAAACCAAATCGGACGAGAACCAGCTGGGCTAGTAGGACTAGGGGTCACTGAGGCTTGCAATGATACAGGGCCCTGGGAAAGTCACAGGCTCAGCTTTCTGGGGCCGGGCCTGCCTGGGAGCTGGGGTCCTATCATGGATGCCCATCAGGTGGAGTCAGACTACTGAGCTCGGCCCTTCCCTGAGAGTCTGAGAGGGGGTGAAAGGGAGGCAGCTGGGAGTTTCCCTTCTGAGAGATTGTGGGGCCCCTGTTGGATTGAGGGAGTTGTGGGACACATCTTAAAGCTGGGTGACATAGCAAGCTCTGTGCTCCTGAAGTTGTGAGTTTATTTGGGGGTGACTCAGCAGCAGAGGACGGTTGCTGGAACTCACTTTACACAGGATGAGGCAGGGGAGGGAGTGTGTGGCCCCCAACACCCTTTTCCTGTCCTGAGACCTGGTCGCCTTCCCTGAGTGCATTCTGAGTATCTTTTTCTTTGCTCACTGACCTGCTGTTGTGAATTCAGCCTAGAGGGCAACAAGGACCCTGCAGGGTGAGTGGGTAAAGTGGAGGGCTGAGGACAGGCTGCCCTTTCCTGCCAAGAGACTGGAGCATCCCTGGGCAGAAAAGTCCTGGGAGTCACTCCGGGCGTGGCTTCCCACCATCCGAGTGCCTTGGGCAATGGCTCCAGGTGGCTGGACCTCTGTTTCCTGTCTGTGAGAGGGTAGACATGCTTCTGTACAGCTTGTACATAAGCACACCCATGTGTTAGTGAACTCAATTCTCATGATAACTGCAAGGCAGGAGCCCCTTTATCACTTTAAATACGAGAAAGCTGAGCTCAGAGAGGGGAAGAGGCATTGTAGAGAGGTGTCTGAGCTACACCTCGGCATTGGCCACACTGCATTCACTTCCTCGTTGCCCCAAGCTCAGGAAGGTAGGGCGAGCATCTAGCTGATTCGAAACCCCTGGGCCTCATATAGAACCCGACATAGATTAATTAAGCAAAAAATATTTTTATTGTTAGTTCTGAATTCTGGGGTCATTTTTGGCTCCACTAAGATGTAGTACACTATTAATGAACATTTTCGGTGGGCCAGGCCTATATTAGATGTTTAATAGTCACTGTCTTTAACCTCACAATCTCATGAAACAGACGTGATTACCAGCCCCGGGTTTACTGCTGAAGAAACAAAGACGGCGAAGTTGAATAAAGTTGTACCATACACACAGCCAGTCAGCGGCAGAGCTGCTCTCTGAACCCAGTTTGTTTCACTTCACAGCTAGAGCTGTCTACAGGGAGTGATCACGCGAGGTGGGCAAGCTGGACATCCCGGTTCTCAGCTTAGTTATTTATGACGTTGGGATAATCATGGCTGCCGCGTGGGCCTCTCCGAAGGGGAAATGGGCTGATGCATACGGGACATTTAACTATGAAATGGTAACTGTTCATCACCACCGTCATCTTTGCCTCACGCTCCCTTCCTCCCGTGGCTGGTGTGAGGAGGACATGGGCTCAGGTGGGCTGGTGGCCTCTACAACTCATCAGAAATCTGACCCTTCAGGGTTGTAGTGCTTGGGCCTGAGTGTGACCAGGCGCTTCCTGACGTCCAGGGGTGGACTGGGGGATTGAGCCGGGGGACCCCTTGAGAGCATCCTTGAGGCTGTGGAGACCAGCAGCATCTCACATGCCACCCGCGATGTGCACCTGGGCCTGAGCAACCCAGGGAGATCTGGGCACCAGCAGGGACCTCTGTGTCCCGCTGGGCTGGAAAAGTTTGGGCCGCCACGGAGAAAGTTGTGGGTCGCGCGGGAGAAAGTTGTGGCTACTTGAACTTTCTTCACTCTGAGCTCATTGCTTGTTGTTGCTGACGCTTGCCTGGTAATTTGCCTCCAATTAGGCCATAATGGGCTGGACCTTGGGGGCCTGGGAGTCTCCTGGGGGCACCCAGGCTCAGCAGCACACGTGGGGCCCAATTACAGCTGCTGGGCCTGACGCCAAGTCCAGCTGAGGCCAAAGCCCTGAGGAGTTCTGCTCATCTGGCCAAACTTTTAATAAGTGAAAGGGCAACTTCTCTCGCTTGCCCGCTGATTGCCCGGGCTCGTCACCTGGGCCCTGCCTGCTCTTTCCTTAAAGCAACAGAGCAATTTTTAGACTATACTTGCTGCAGTTGAAATGACTCAGTGGTCCGTTAGGCGGTCTAGGCACTGACCATTGTGTGACCAGAACAAGCCCAGGCCTCTCGGGTCTTAGATCACAGGTTGGCCTGAGGCCCAGAGCAGATAACAGAAACTGCAAAGTGTGGAATAATCCTCACCGTCAGCCTGGCTGAGACCTTGCCAGTGCCTTCCTCTCCTAGCTGAATCAGAGCCAGCTGGCTGCTCCAGAGGCAGCATTGCGGCCCTCGCTGCCCTGCTGGGCACTTGGCCTGACGTCTACTCCAACCTTCCCCTCCTGCTCTGTTCCCTCGGTGAGCAGACAGGCCCCACAAAGGGGGTAAAGGGCCCCGTATCAGCAAGTCCAACCCCTATTGCACAGATGGGAAACGCAGGCCCCAAAGCAGCAGTGTCTGACCTGGCGCTCCCTCCTGTCCTGGGATGAGCTAGGACACGACTTTACACAGACGTAGCACCTCAGTTCCTGGCCTGCTCAGCCTCTGCCCACTCGTGTACTGTGGTTAAGTTCACTAACTCCAAAGCCGAACTCACTGGTTGTGTATCCTGTCTCCTCTACCTGGCAGATCTCTGTGCCTTTGTTTCTTCAAATGGGAAAACACTAGCACATACTGTATATGGTTTTTATATTAAATGATTTAAGAGTCCATGTAAAGTGTTTGGAACTGGGCCTAGGGCACAGTAGGCTCCCAGTTGTTAATATGACTGTCTTTCCATTGGGATTCAGTTATCGAGCCCTCAGACAATCCCTGGGCTCCTTGTACATGCTGAGCATGGTGGTAAGCCCCAGGCACATAGCCGTAAGACTAACTTTGGAGCTCATTTTGTGGGGACACACATAAGGTCATCATTTCAGGACCAAGGGTAAAGCAAGCTGATGGGGGGATAAGCCCTGGGACCCTGCAGAAAGGCCTGGACACCTACCTGCCTGAGGGTTGAGGGAGGCACAGACAGGCAAGACTTCCCAGAGGAGTTGGAAGTGAGGTAGGCACTGGGGCAAGGTTTACTGAGTGCTTAAGGCGGGCTGGGTTCTGCGCTTTTATACTCATGAGCCCATCCTCACACACAGGTAAGACATGCTTCTTTTCACTGAGGTGGAAATGGTAGTCACTTGTGTAGGGTCACCCAGCCAGTGAACAGTGGGTCTCAGGATCCAATCCAGGGCTGTCTAAATGTAGGTCCTGTCTCCTTTTGTCTCCCATGAGGGTTTAGTGGTGGTGATTATGGTAGTAGATGGGGGAGGATACGCTACAAAAGGCACTCTACATCGTCCCTACATCCCTGATGAAGGAAAACCTGGCTTGGGTGCTGGGACCCAGACCCAAGGTTTTCCTTGCACTGGTGGCAGAGGGCACTCCAGTGGTTACCAGTACAGGCCCTGCCCCTGGCTGCCTGGGTTCCAGCCCACTTACTACCGGTGTGACCTAGACCAAATCACTTTCTCCGTGCCTGATTCCTCTGTAAAAGGGGATAATTCGAACAGCAAACGGTTGTAATTATAAGGGCTCCCCTGCCCTGGTGTGTTTTAGATGTCTTTCTCATTTAATCTCAGATCGTAAGGCTTTTTTTTCTTGTAGCTGGGACAATACCTGGGTAGTTTTTAGGAACAAATTAGTTAATGAACACAAAGCACTTAGAAAAGTGCGTGACATATAGAATGTTGGCCAGTTATTGTGATTCAGCACCACAGAGTGGAGTCTCAGAAGGCCAAGGGCAGTGTTCCTAAAAATAATGAAATCATTTGAGAGGCCAATGTGTCCCTAAGAATAACTCATGAAACAGGCGAAAAGGTTGCTAATATCTTAAAAAGGGGCTCTTTGTTCAAACAAGCTTGGAAAGGCCGAAGTAAATGAAGTTTTCTTGTTAGAGCAATTCCAACTTGCTAAAATGAATTGTCAGCCCCACAAAGCTACAGTGTGCTACACTCCCCAAATCACTGCAGGGAGGCATCTGACAGCTGTGGCTTCTGCAAGACAGGAAAACAGTAAGAGCTTTTGCTTTGTTTCAGCCAGCAGGTAGCTGTAGGACTTTGGTAAAGTAATGTGATCTTGAGCCTCGGTTTTCCTTTCTGTAAAATGGGATCAATGGTACACAAAATAGGGTGCTTAACAGTGTTGTAAAGACTAGATAGGATAAGGCACACAGCACAGTTGCTGGCAAATGGCAAAAAATATTGGGTTTCTAGTGATACACATCACTTGAAGGATGACGTAGTATCCCCATCCAGGCAAGTGGAGCTCTGGCTCCGGGTCCCCACAATTTTAGGATTAGGGGTAGAACGCCCACACACGACTGCTTTTGGTGGGAAGGGTGCCCTGTATCTCTCACTGGCCCACAATTCACTGCGTGCCGCCCGGGCGATGGCTACCTCGCCGCGGGGCAGTATGGGAAGGAGCCTGGGTAAAGCTGGCCTGGTCTTTAGCTGATGCGCAGGCGCAGGTGGGAAAAGGTTCTCGCTATCCTTTCGGGCTCGAGGAGCAGACGGCCATCTGGCGCGGGGCTTGGCGCTCCAGGAATCCTGCTTTGCAGCGGCTCGCCAGGTTGCCATGGCGCGGCCTCTGCGCCGCGCTCCTGTGGGGCTCGTTAGCTCAGCCGGGACGCTGCCACCTTCGCGGCCCTAGGGAGCCTGGCGACCGCGCGGACAGCCGTTGGGCCGCGTGCTTACGAGGCCCCGGGGAGGCGGGCAGCGAGCTAACGAACGCCGGGCCCCGCGGGATCCACGACTGCTACGAGGACGCTTAGGCCGATGAGCCGTCCGCGCGCCCGCCCGCCCGCAGCCGCGCGGGGGCGCCCGAGTCCACGGAATGAGCCGGGCGGGGCGGAGCTCGGGCACCTCGGAACCGGAACCAGCGGGTTCGCGACCTCGCGCTTGCCAGGTGCTTCCTGGCTCCTCTTTTTCTTAATAATTCTTTTTTTTAGAGAACTAAGAGTTGTATTAGGGTGTACAGTTTATAAATGTAGTAAGAATGTAAGTGCAAGGAGTAAATACTTGCAATTTAGTTTAAAACACAATATGATCCAATTCTCTGACTGCCATTAGAGGTTGAGTCCCTGGAAGCGATACGCACACACAACACGGTCCTTTCCTTCATGGCATTTACACCACTTCTTATTTTGCTTTGATTTCCCAATGACCTGTAGGATTTATGAGACAGGGACTCTGCCTCCACATCTTCATATCCCCACCGCACTCTTGTTTTGCTTACGGAGGCCCACCGTGGACACTCAATAAATGTTTCTTGAATAGATAAATGAGTGATTCGTGTTTTACTCCCTAGCGTCCCTATTGTGCATGTTCCATCAATGATCAATTTCTGTTTTAAACTCAGTTACCTTAAATCCTCACCTTCCCAAAGGAAAGGTAAAACCAACCTAGGATGTGAAAACACTGGAAGTCTGTGCTTGAACTTGTTAACCCCATCAGGGAAAGTGGCCTGAGGCTCAGGATATGCACAAAGAACCTTACCTTTCTCAGAAAGGAGCCTCTCACTTTCGCGCCAGCCAGATTTGGTAGGAGCCCACGTTCCCTGCTTACAGACCAGGCTGTGCCTGCCCTGCTCCCTGGGGCCTTCGCTGACTGTGCTGTGGGTCGGCTGCTGCCTGTCTTCCCCGATGTGATGTCATTGTGACAGGGGTCTCGAAGGCTGTAATGATAAATGCTGTTTATTGGCAAGTAGCTAGTCACCTCTTTCGGTACTATGGACCAGACCTAACGGTGTGCCATCACTGATCTACATCCCCAGTGCCTTTCATGTTCTAAAATTTTAAGCCAGGGTTTGTTTAGGCTGTCTTTGGACTCAGACTTGTGACCCTGCTGCGTCAGCCTTCTGGGTAGCTGGAATTACAAGCACTCACCTCTGTGCCTGATTTGCAAATGGCTAATCTTAATACCTAAGTCCTCATCCCTTTATTTCGTACTCTCTGATAGTGGTGCCTGCCACCTGCTCTGTTGCGTTGGGTTGGCAAGGAATGGTGCCTCTTTGAGATAGTCCCTGGTCGGCTCCACCTGCTGAGGAAAAACGGACGAGATGGCTCAGCATTTACTTCTCACGGTTCTGGAGCCTGGAAAGTTTAAGATAAACCGCCGGCAGGTTCAGGGTCTGGAAAGAAAGTAACCCTTTTCGTCTCTGCCGTGGAGTGCACACAGGGTGACGTTAACCCAGTCAGGACAAGGAAGACTCTGCAGCTGTGTTACATGCCCCTTTTCTGGTATCTCTCTGGCTCTTTAAAATGCTATATTTTGGGCTGGGGATATAGCTTAGTGGCACAGAGCCTGCCTGGGAAGATGAGGTCATGCGTTTGATTCCCAGTACAAAAAAACAAACTATATTTCATGAAGTTTTCCCATTTCCCTTTCGAATGTGCAGGCCAACCCCAAGGTGTGGGTTGCCTGGGTTACAGAGGAGCTTGTAACTCCCCTTCCTTCAGTGTCCCTGTCATCATCTGAAGTCAAGGTTGGTAGTTCGAAGACCTGTTCTTGAGTCTGTGACTAGGATGCTAGTGCTGAAGGGGAGTGTCCTTAGGAAAGGCCTGGTGCTGGGACCTTGCTAACCATTTTCAGATTAGGGGATGCAATGGTGGGTTAGAATGGATGACAGTATTTTTGTGCCTTCTAGGCAGAAATTTTTTTAGGAGGAGAGGGAAGCAATTTTTATGTAGTTTTCCCCCTCCTGATCTATACTTTACATTTGTGGGGTTTTTTTTTTTTTTTGAGACAGGGTCTCCCTATACAGTTCAGGCTGGTCTTGAGCTCCCTTTGTAGCCCAGGCTGGTCTCAAACTCAAAACGATCCTCCTGCCTCAGCCTCCTGAGTTCTGGGATTATAGGCGAGTGCCACCATGCCTGGCTACACTCTAGCGTGGCACCCCTCACTAATTGCTGATAACTGCAATGAAATTAACTTGGCCACACTGTGTGGCAGTCATGGCTGCTCTATTCCTGAAATAGCGGAGGTGGCCCTGGAACCAGGGTGCTCTCTGTAGAGTAAGAGTTGGCTGCCTCGGTGGTGTTTTCTGACACTCCCTTACTCTCCATCACCGCCCAGCAATGCAAACTAGCAAACAAAAGCTACCCAGTAAACCTGCTTTCAAGCAGCCCATGGTGATCCTTGTTAGCCTGGATAGTTTGTATCCACAGGTTTAAGCCTGCCTAACACTGGTAAGTGCCCAGACTTCAGCAGGAGCTGAGATAAGGGTCTTTCTTCCTGCTCAGTGGAGAGAGGCCTCACCTGGGTCTGTAGAGCCAAACTCCATCTGTGGCCCTGGGGAAAACGAACCAGACAGGAGTGAGATATGGGCTCTATCTCTTTGCTCAGCCTCTAATTCACCATGGCCTTGGACAAGGCAGTTTTCTATCCTTCTCCAAGTTTTGGGCAAAGTAATCCTTAAGGGACCTTTGAACTCTGGAATGCCCTCTTTCCACAACCAGGCCTAGTAAGGCCGGAAGTAAAAGGCAGTCCTGGTGCAGGCTGGGTAATGTGCTTCCAAGCACCCAGCATGGCTTGTAGGAGGACCCACTGCGGGAAGAAGGCTGGGATGGAGCAGCAATTTGGGGGCAGGAAGATGACTTCAGTTTCCTTCAAGGCTTTTAGCAGATGAAAGCTGGGCCACGGGCCTAGGCACCTGACTTTGGTACCAAATTCAGCTCTTATCAGGCTCATGTGAACTCCTGGTCATGAAGGTGTAAGGCAGGGTAGGAAAACAAGAAAGGGAGAGCATTATTTGGTCATGGCCAAGGGGGGAGCGTTGTTAACGTGCTGGGGCGGAGGAAGTGGTCACGGGAGGGTTGGGTGGCTCACGCTACAGTCCTCTGCTCTGGCACAAGTTCTGTGATGTCAGGCAAACCTCCGGATGGCCAAGAGCAAGCTCAGTATCTACACTGTGCCGGATGTGGCAGGACCAGTTAGTGACATACTGAAGCGTGAGGTACTATGTGCACATGGCTGAGCCTCAAGCTCCCCGAGTGCCACCCTGGTCCTGGAAAATCAGATGTGTCTGAGGCTCCTGGAGGAGCAACACTGAGTACTGTTTATGGTAAATTCCCTTTATAAGTAGAAGGTGTATGCTCTAAGACAATGATAAAAATATAGTATAGTAAACATAGCTTTTTTCCACATATCAGTCACCATATATGGTTATACGTGCTATGCTTTTATATGGTTGGCAACTGGGTTTGTTTACACCAGTGTTACCATACGTATGAGGATGATGTGTTGTGCTGTGGTGTTGTGATGCCACTAGGTGACAGGAGTTTTTTAGCTCTATTATAATTTTATGGGATTAGCATGGAACATGCAGCCTGTCATTGACTGAAATGTCATGATGCAGTGCATTGACCATATGTGCACAGCTGCCCCTGGACAGAGCAAAGAGGCAGTAGGGATCCTAGGACATCTGTGCTGGCCACCTGACCTCTCCACTGTGGTCATGTCCTGGCAGGCTTGCAGTCACCCTCAGGTGCAATGTGGAGGTTTTAATGTGCCGAATCCAGCCCATAGCGGGTTCTGGAGGAGGCTGGCGCCTCTCCCCCAGGCAGGTTCATGAGTGTGGCACAGCAGATTGCCAGTTTCTTACCCTCTTCCCTTCACCATGCCTGGCATGAGCTCCCTGCACCACTTCCGAGATATGAGTTCTGCTGGGAACACTTTTGCCTCTGTCCTCTGTGGGAAGTTGGCAGGATGAGGTCCCTGCTTTCCTTGGCCAATTCCTGCCACAACTAATCTCCCCATGGCCCATTCCTGGCACTGAGCCCTTGTTGGCAGAGCAGGCTGCCCATGGAATGTCTTTTCCAGACAGGCCTGCTTCCATCCCTGGCACTGGTCCCATTTCCCCAGAATCCTACTGGGCAGCAGCATCCCTGGCAGAATTCTCCTGGGAGCCTCCAGAGTGCCTCCCTTGACGGAAGCACTGATTGCATTCCTGAATACTGTCTTGTGTGTCTCTGATGTCTGCAAGAGCCCTTCCCATTCCTGAAGCCTTTCATATTTTCTCTTGTTTGATGTTCAGCAGCCTCTTAGAGAGAAAATGGTGGTCTAAGCCTGCAGGGTCCTGGAGTGGGCAGCTTTATCCACTGGTCTGTTTATCTGCTGTCTTGGGTTGGTGAAGAGACCTTTGCGGGAGAGTATGTCCTAGGGACTTCTTCTGGAGATGAGCCTGAGAGGTCAGGGGAATCTGGAGGCTCCTGCTGCTCCTTGGATGCCTGATCTGAAACTAAGAGGAACAGCTTTGGGGTAACCGGTAGGAGGCATGAGAAAGGGGTCCTCAGCATCACCGGGCTGCATGGAGTGGGCACAGGACTCTGTGTGATGAAGAGGAGCCTCCTAGAGAGAAACTTAGAGGTAGGGCTACAAGTGGCCAGCTAATTGTTGAATTAGATCTGTCCTGTAGACCTTGAGTGTCAAAGTTGGGGTAAACACTGCTTTCTAAAAATGGAGGCAAACTGCAGTTTATAAGGCTGGCGAGCAAGCTTTTTGCCAGCCTGGAGGGCACTGCTGCCTGGCCCCTGGGAGGCACCTCGGCTCTCTCAGCTTGGTCGGCCTGCTCCCCAGCCCGGGGCTGCCAAGGCATCGTGGTGTGGTCCTCTCTCACTTGCTCTTCCATTAGGCCTCCCCAGGATGGGACAGGGCCAGTGGAGTGATCGTAGGTTTTGGGGATTGCGTATGCATGGTCAGGCATGCCCCGACTGTGGGGCCACTCCTGGGAGATGGCCCCTTTGCTTCCCATCACTGTGGCTCCTTCCTAGGGCCCCTGTGTTCTCTGAAGTGTGTGTGGGGCCCCAGGAAGAATCTCTTTTGGACCAGCTCATGTTCCCGGGCAGAAGAGGCGAACAGTGTCCTGTGCCTGAGGGCAGCTGCTGAGAAGCAGAGGGGTGTGGCCCAGCCAGGTGCCGGTGTCCAGGCTGAGAGGAAGACCCCAGGGCCCAGCAAGCGCCCACCTCTGAGGAAGGAAGACAGCGCTGTCGGGAGGCAGTTCCTTTTTCTTTCTTTTCCTCTGCTGTACCGGGGATTGAGTAAAGGGAACACTGAACTACTTCTCTAGCCCTTTTAATTTTGGTACAAGGTCTTGCTGTGTTTCCTGGTCTGGCCTCAAACTTGTGATCCTCCTGCCTCAGCCTCCCAAGTAGCAGAGATTATAGGCATGTGTCACCATGTCCAACAGGATGCAGTTCTCTGCTAGAGGCGATAAGCCCAACTGTGAGGCACTTTGTACCTCTCACTGGGCAGAGCCAATCTCCTTACTGGGTCACCCCAAACTCTCACCCTGCTGACTCCTTGTGGCTCCTTCCTTTCACAGGGAAGCCTCTGGAATTTGCCTTTGTCTGAGCTCAGCAGAGCCACTTCTGCCACAACTGTCCTCATGCTGCAGCCTCTGCTGTCCCTTAGCCACTGTGGGTTGTTCTTCAGCCCCAGGTCTCCTGTCTCCCCTTCTGGGTGCACATGGATTTGCAGTGAGGGCATGACCGTGACCATGGGGGCCACGCAGCACACTGAGCTCACTGTAGTCTGTGCCACAGTATTTCTATTTATACAAAAGGCCTTCGAGGCTCTAGCAAATGATTCGATCCTTAAGACATGTTTGGCAGGCCAGTGAGATGACGGGATGACTGAGACTTGAATTGGGGGCTGGTGCAGTAAACCCTAATTAGCTGTTTCTCATCTTGTGATTCTTTTGAGCCAGCTATGTGCCAGGCCCTGGCAAGGCTGCAGAGGAACATTTATAGGACCTGAAGTTGCAGCCCTATGGCTGCACCTCAACACAAAAATAAAAAAAATCCTGCGCCAGCTCTGTGGTTCCAGGGCGGTGGGCTCTGTGTGTGAGGGGATTTGCTGCCCCTGTAGACCTTTGAAAAGACTCTGGTCCCGTCTCTTACCCGACACCTGACACTGGGGATCACAGGGGCAGAGTGGTCCTGGTCGGCAGGAGTGTGGCGACTCCTTCGCCATGAACTTGTGCTAGGAGTTGGGAGGAAATGGACACATCCAGCTGCTCTGAGTTGAGAGCCCTTCAGATTTCCAGAACTTTCTGATGGTTCCAAAGCCTTTCAGAGATTATAATTAACTTTGTTTTTCTTTCAGTGCTGACATCCTCTGTGTGAAGCTGAGCCCGTCTCCCACCACTGCCATGCTGGGAGAAGGCCAGTAGCTGTTCCCTTTGTACGCCGTCTAGATAGCTTCACAGGTACTGATCTGCACAAGCCTTACACCACTCATGAGAACATGAGCTGAGGAGGGCACTCTTTTTCCTAACTGTCACATTTGATTAACTAGGGTGCCCCCCCATTCTACCCAGCTCTTGCTCCCAAGTCTGAGGAGACTGCCCTCCGCGAGCCTTTCTGCGGCTCCTCTGAGGGCCTCACTTCCCGGAGGCTCCTCTCTGATCCCTGCAGGGGGTGTGGGTGGGGGCAGGGATCGGGCAGGGTGGTACGGGGCAATGCTGCCCTCTGTGCATGCGGTATCCGTCCTCCTTCTGGGCCCTTGGCCAGACTTACATCAGAGCTGGTTTCTTGGGCTCGTTCAGCGGCGTCCTTTTCTGGGCCAGCAATGGGGATGAGGAAGAGGCTGATGACCACTGGGGTGCTTTCCTTGGCAGACTAGGATGTGCCACAGCTGGCAGCCGTCTGCAGACTGGCACCAGAACCATCCTCTGCCCAGTTTTCAAGAGTTTCTTGGGCTAGCTCTGTATTCTTTGTAAGATATATTACATTATTCTGTCTTGTGAGTGGTTTTCCTACAACTTCCCATCTGCGTTTTGAGCTCAGTATAATATTTATCTTTACTCTTTTTCCTGAATCATTTAAGGCTCTTAGATCAAATAGCTTCATTTTATTTTCATCCTGCCTTGTGTGCTTTTCTTTTCTTCTTTTTTTTTTTGAGACTGGGTTTCACTCTGTAGTTCAGGATGGCCTTGAGTTCACTATGCAGCACAGGCTGGCCTTGAACCCACAGTGATCCTCCCACCTCAGCCTCCCAAGTGCTGGGATTACAGGAATGTGCCACCATGCCCGGCTCATGTTTTTCTTTTAAAAAAATTTTATTTTGATAGACATTATGAAATGAAGGGAACATGCTCAAAAGTAAAGGGCAACTGGGGTGTGGGAAAAGAGAAGGAAAAGAAGGAGAAATTATGTATGTATGTATACACAGGATAGCTAACGGTTGTACTACTGGTTGGACTACTGTCTTCTATTGCTTTACTGAAAGGAACAGTTAATGATTACTTGTTTGATCAATATTGCATGTCTGTATTTGTTTTCCTGAGAAACCACTTTGAAGATATTAATATGTAATACAACAACCATTGTTAATTTCCTACCACTTCATCTGTAACTCTGTATTGTTTGTATTGTTCTTATACTATTTTGTAAATGGATGTCTGTTTGTTAATATGTTTTCTTCTTTTATTTTTCAAATAAATTAGAAAAAGAAAAAATTTATTTTGCTTTTATTTATTCATAATTTTAGAGTTGTAGACAATTTGTAAAAGTAGTGCCATGTGCAATATTTCCTCATAGTCTGCTCTCCGACTCTATATACAGTAATACGTCATCCCTTATGCCTTGTACTTCTTTCTACCCATCCACTTCATAATATTCTTGCGGGAACTGTCTGAAGACAAATTGTAGGTGTGATACTGTGTAACCCCTAAATAGGAACCTATGTATGTCCTAAAAAACAGGGACACTTTCTCATATAATCATCAATACTTATCAAAAGTGGGTAATTGAGATGATACCCCACTATAATCTACAAACTTTTATTCAAATTTCACCTAGTGCTCATTATAGCCAAATGGAGACATTATATATATATGTATATCTATATGATATCTATATGATATACATGATTATATATATGCATATGTATATGTATATGTATATGTATATGTATATGTATATGTATGATTTGCATGGCCCAGGATGTAATCAAATATGTGTTATATTTAGTTGCTATGTTTCAAGTCTTCTTCAGCTGATCATTCCTTTGCTCTTCTTTTTTGAAGCATATGGGCCAGTTATTTTATACAGTGACCCTTTGGGGTTTGGTTGATGTTTCCTCATGGTTAAATTTGGGTCGCATAACTTCTTAATTGCCAGGTTTGCTCCCCAGCACCCGCGTCCCACTGACAATCCGGGGGATAGGAAAAGGAAAAGAGGACTCATTCCTGTACCTCAGGGATTCTGAACCCTGGCAGGGTAATTCTTCATTGTGAAGGGCTGCCCCGTGCACTCTGCGATCGCCGGTAGCACCCCCAGCCCCCACCCAGCGGGCGCCATTAGCGCTGTGTGACTTGACAACGAGGTGGAAAGAAGAAACGGAGACGGGAAGAAAGGAGACCAAGGAGCTGTCGTTCTGAGCCGGGCGTCTCCGCCCTCACTTATCCCACTGGAGCATGAACAGCTGCTTCACGGAAACTGAATTGCCCTTCAGGCCATCAGGATCCCTCTGGAGCTGCAGAACCAGAACTGAGATGAAGATCCACCAGACTCTGGCCCGTATCAGCTAATCCATAAAAGCTGGCTTTATTGCTTGTGAGTGGGCCACTCCGGACCTTTGCATCAGAATGAAGCCCTTCCAGCTGTTCAAGTTGGAGTCTTTCCCCTATTCTCATTTTCTAACTGCCTAACAAATCTGCTTATGCTTCTTACCGGTGTGTCCGGAAGTTCGTTTCTTTCTTTGTCGTTGCTGGTAGCACATGACTGTGGTACAGAATAATTACATTCATCTTGGGGAACTGATAACCACACCGCATCTTAATCATTTTTACTTCCCTTTGCCTGCTCTTGGAATTCTTTTCCATGAGCGCCCATGAGCCTACTCCTTGGAGGTAAATGAGGTCCCCATCTCCTGTGTGGGGAACCTCTGGGAACCTCATGTGGTGACAATAAGAATACATGTCTGGTCTCTGCCGTCCCTTACCCAGCTCTGTGGCTCACAGTCCCTAAAACCCTTGAAGCGTTGGAAGTGGTGAGTGTCCTTTGGTGTGCTGATAAGATAACTGGTGCCTGGGGGCTTCCTGACATCATCCTTATGGAGGTTGGTTGCTTGGGAAACCACTTTTGAAGCCCTTCCTTACACCCACATCCTGTGCAGAGGGGCCAAGGTTGAAATGATCGCACATCATACCCATGTTCCAGAGGACAGGGTGGCACACGTGGAGGCACCAGGAATGTGGCTCCCTTAGGAGGGCAGAGAAGCTCTGTGTTTCTTCCTCCAAACTTTGCCCTGCACATCTCTTCCATCTGCCGGTTTCTAAGTTGCCTCCTTTTATAATAAATGGATAAGTGCCGGTGATGTGTCTTGCATTCTGTGAGCCATTATAGCAAATGGTCAAACCTGAGGGAGAGTTGTGGCAAAGTCTAATTTGTAGCCAATTTGGACAGAAATTGCAGGAATCATGGGGACCTATCTTTTACAGTTGGTATCTGAAGCTGAGGGAGTCTTGTGTTCTGACTTTTTAAATAGGGGTCCATGCTGACTTTGGGCACTGATCGGAGTTAAACCATAGTACACCCAGTTGGTATTTAATGAGAACTGAATTGAATTGTTCAAAGAGGTGTTGTAGGTATTGAGAATAGTAGAAGAGTAGGGGGTGAAGTAAAGTTTTTTTTCTTTACACACCCTTTCCTCCAGTTGTTTTTGGAGAATGAGATTAGTTTATTTATTTAGTAAATATTTACAGTGTCCGCCATGTGCTAAGCATTTTCTGGTTCATGTGGACACAGTTCATGGGATATGTATTCAAATGGGAAGAAAGACAGTTAACAAATAACTAGAAAATAGTGGTAAGTCCTATGGAGAGAAACGAAGAGTAAGACAAGCTGTTTGCCACAGATGGCCTCTCACAAAATGTCCTTTACGCAGAGACCAAAGGGAATGAGGAAGCTGGCAGCGCGGAAGCTGGGGAAACATCCTAGGCAACCCAGAATGCGCGTGCAACACCCAGAGGCAAGAACACAATGTGCTTGTGTGGCAGGAAAAGATCAGAGAGGCCACCAGGCTCTAAACCACGTCAGTCCCTGTGAGAACCTCAAATTTTACTCTCAGTGAAGAAGGGCGGTATGACCTGGTGTGCGGGGTAAGAAGCGCGGTCCTCTGGCTACTGTGAGAAGCACCGATTGTACAGGCACGGGAAGACCGGTTAGGACACAACTGTGGTAGCTCCTGTGAGAAGCTACACTGGCTTTGGCTGGTGAGACAGTGTGGGAAGGGTACGAGCTAACGAGATTCTGGATTTCTTTTTTAAAAAATTGTTTTCGTTAGTGCACGCTTGTAGTACAGAATGATGACCTCCATTGTGCGTGTTGGTGCGTGTACATGACACATGCTAATTCTTTTCCATCCCCTTCTGCTCTCTTCCACCCCTTTCTCTGTCTCTTGGTTCCTTTGCATTTGAAAAAGATCTGTTTCCCTGCTCCTGTTATCTATCTTTTATTTTGCTCTTAAACTTACCTGTGTTTTAGGTGTTTCACGTAACAGGAACTGCATGATATTTAAACATGTGTGTCTGATTTATTTCACTTAGCATTATGGTCTTAGGCTGGGGATATAGCTCAGTGGAATAAACACCTGCCTGGCAAGCACAAGGTCCTGAGTTTGATCCCCAGTGCCACAAAAACAAAACAAAACAAAATTATGGTCTCAAGGTTATCCAGTTTCCTATAAATAACTCACATTTATCCTCCTTTATGTCTCTGTAGTACTCCACTGTATTAATATAGCTTCTCTTATATCCATTCATTTGCTTATGACAGGTAGGCTGCTGCTGAGACTTAGCTATATGTTGTGCTGCTGTTAACATGGGTATGCATGTACCACTGTAATGTGATCCTCTTTGAGATCTACTGAGTCTTTGAAGCTATATATTTATAGTTTTTATCAAAGTGAAAAAATTATTAAGAGTAGTAGTAGAGTGTGGAGGGAATAAAGTTTTCTCCTAATGTAACTTTCCTCCAGTTTTGACAACTAAACTATCTCTAGACTTTGCCAAATGTCTCCTGTGGGGAAAAATCGTTCCTGCTTGAGAATCTCATACTCTCCGTCATTTGAGGGATGGCACAAGCCATGATAAAATCCTCATCATAGAGAAATTATTTGTAGAGGCGCAGTGTCTGAGAGAGTAGAAGCACGTATATCTGCACCATGGGGTGAGTGTATGAATAAAGGTGAGCGAAGTCTATACTGCATCTTAGAGACAAGTGTGGAAATCAAGGCTATGGTCTCTGTTTCCAAAACTACAGGAAAAACACAAGAAAACCTATTAAGATGCCAGTAGGTGCTGGAATGATTTAAAGTTCTGCCATATCACCTGAGGGGAAGAAGAGGGATATATGACTGTCAGTGCTTCACGGTGTGTGTGAGACTTTAGGGAAATTAAATTAAACTCTCTGCCACTTTGTTTGAGCACTATTTACATGTTAGCTGTTAACTGTGACAGTTGCTGAAAGTTAAAACAGCTTTATGAATTGTTATTCTATATCTGGAATAGTTAAAAGTATGTGTGAAAAATCTTATTTGGGGATTTTTTTTTCTGTTTCTTATTAGTGACCTGTAAAGAGGCTCATTCCTTGGAACAAGTGAGGGATAGAGAAAAACATACCTCGCTTTTGTCTTTATCCCCTGAGCACACAGATTTAAATTCTCTGTCTCTCTCTGTCTCTCTCTGTCTCCAAATGAAGGGTGAAAGGAGGGAACGAAGAGGATCTATGAACTGTTGTAATGAGGGCTCATGATGAATACAGTTATAAATACTTTCTCTGGGCTCCCAAGGAGGAACAGGCCCCAGACCCTGCTTATGAGCATAAGGGTGAGGATGAAGGTCATTCCCTCAGGCACTGCCATATCCCAATATGGGCATCTGGAACATCTTTTAAAAACAAGGAATAGAAAAAACTCTAACAAAATAACAGCAACTTAGACAAAAACAAAACAAAGCAAAAAGAAAATAATAATGCTAATAATGATAAGGTTTCCAAACAAGATGATAGGGATTAGCAGTGGTTGTTACATTACACATTGTTGTCTTCAACGAAGTTGCTCAGATTACCAGATGTGAGAATGGAAGATGGATCAGACAGATAAAGAGAAGAAAAAATTAATTTAAAAAAACGTTAGAAGAGAGAGAACCAGTAGCAGAGAAAACGCCGAACAGAGTTCCAACACCGTAGTGATGCACCATGAAAGCTTTTCAACCTCTTCGCCCAGCCACTGTAATTGTTTGAAAAGCGGGATGTCAGAGTTTGATCTTCTTGACTGTGGCAAGAACTCTGTACATTACCCTTAAATTTGAGCTCCCCACCCCCACTCAAGTGAGCCAATCCTATCATCTGATGCTGCCTTCCTCTGTCATGGGAGCTACCCGGCCGCCCCCCCCCCCCCCCCCCCCCAGCAGGAGCAGAGCAGACAGAGTTCTTAGCCAGTACACAGAGTGGTGTGAGGAAGACTTAGGATGCTTTAGAAGCCAGTGTGATCAAGAAAGCCCACTTTCTAGCTGTGTTTCGACTGAAGGGTAAACACAGGCCCATTTGCATAGTTCCCTTTGTGTGTGGAGTCTCTGTTCAAGACTGAGCCAGACACTCAGCTTTCTGTCACTTTCTGTCCTATACTCAGCCTACCTGTCCTAGGGCAGTGAGAAGGTCGCTGAGAGACTGAAGAAAAGAACAGAGACAGCTTGTGAGACAGTTTAAGACCTTCTCACAGGGAAGGTTACCCCCAGGGGTGTGTGCCGGCCCTCAGTGATGCTCAGAAGGCCCTGTGGTCGCCAGCTGGATGGACAGCACTTACTCTCTCTATGGTACTTTACTCCACACCAAGTTACCCTGGGGAAAGGGTTTAAAAAATAGATTAGGCTACATAAGCAGTGACATCATTAGCTTGCTTTTTTGTGTGAATCTATCTACAACACGACATATTCAAGAATTAGAAGGCCTGGTGCGTCACTATTGGCTTTATGAATGTATAAATGAACTCTCACGTGTACTAAACAACTTTCCCATTGCTGGGGCACAATACTTAACACTTACAATTTAAAGGAGGGGGGTTTTATTTAGTTCATGGTTTCAGGAAAGTTTGACCGTGGTCAGCTGGTTCAGAGGGAGAAACATCTACCTGGAAATGTGAGGTTGAACACAGAAGCTGAGTTTATGATGGCTGGGAAGCAGGGGAACAGTGCCGGGAGAAGGGGGACCAGACATAGACCCCCAAGGCCATTCTTCCACGGAACCTCCTAAACATCTGGAAGTGTGCTCCACCAATTCCCAGGTGGATCCCAAAGCCAGTCAAGTTGACACAATCCAGCTTAATCATCACACCATGATCACTGAATCAGATGCCTTTTATGTGCCTTTCAGATCCTCTTGGCCTCACCCATGCTTCACTGTTGCTGGTGTGCGGCCTACAGCTCTGACTGACTTCATGCAGGGGCAGCAGGACAATGGCTCTCCTCCGGCCCATGCTGCAAACCTCTCTCCTCCCAGCCTGGACACTGCTCGTTGTGCCTATTGCTGGATGACCTTTGTTATGGTTGGGAGCTAGAATGTCCCCCAAAAGTCTCATGTGTTCAGAGGTGGCACTTGTACTTTTTAATTTTATTTATTTATTTATTTTTGTCATTTTGAGATAGGGTCTCACTATGCAGTTCAGGCTGGCCTTGAGCTCCCTTTGTAGCCCAAGCTGGTCTTGAACTTGCAACAGTCCTCCTGCCTCAGCCTCCGGAGTGCAGGAGGTGGGACTTCTAGAAGGCAGTTGGATCAGGAGGGTGTTACACTTGTCCCTGCTGAATCCATAGCCAAGAGTGCTGTGAGGGGTGGGGCCCGGGTGGAAGCAGTTCCCTGGGCACTGACCTGGAAGGGTGTGTCTCCTTCTTTGGCTCCGCCTTTCTGCTTCCTGACCACCCGATGTGAGGAGCTTTCCTCTGCTCTGCCTTTCTACTGAGCCATTTCCGTCGGGAGCCAGCCAGCCAGCTAAGGGCTGAAACTCTGAAAACCGTAAGCGCAAAGAAACCTCTCCTTATTTAAGGTGTGAGTGTTCAGTATTTTGTCCCAGCAATGAGAAACCGACTAGGAAAACCTCAGGACTTCTACAACAGAACCCTGGGAATGCAGAGAGGTCACACCCCACCGGTCTAAGCCCTGACCCCTGGGAGGTGGAGCACATCGCTCATTGTCTGTCCCCCAGGGAGGGTCCTGAGGATACGCGCTATGGGTCACTAGGCGTTCTGTGAGGCTGAGCACTCAGGGAGGCCCGGTCATAGTGTGGTCTCGCGTTAAGTCTCTGCTTCTTCCCTGCTTTATGGCTCTCGTCCAACTTGCCTCTGCACAAGATTTTACTTCCTCATAAAGTCAGAGCACACAAATACTCTCAGGCTCTGTCTTCTGTAGAACCTAGGCTATGACACTGACTTTAGTGAGTTTGGTAAGTTGAATTTAAAAATATAAGTAATGGGGTTCCTTAGTATGTTTTACTACTGAGACAATTGTTGACTTTCAAAAGGACAAAGAATTGCACTGTAAAGCTTTTATAAGAACATTAAATAATGCACATGAACTGAACAGAGATAGCTTAAGGAAAGATTGCTTTTTAATGGACATTATGGATACCCTAAAGTACAGTGGGTATATATATTACTCAGTGCTTACTAGAGTCAGATATAAAAAAGCGCAAGACATCTGTCTGCCTGCTGCAGACCTGAAGGATCCAGTTGAGGGCTTGGAGGGCTTGGAGCTTGCAGCAATGAGTCCATGTCAGAAGGCCGAAGGACCTATGATGGGAGACCAAAGGATCTGTGCTGGAAAAGTTCAAGCATGAGGGCTGCAAGTTGAAGTGTCTGCCAAAAGGCTGAAGGGTCTGAGCCCGAGGGCAGAGGGATCTGCACTTGAAGCCAGGAGATGAGTTCCAAGATGAAGATGAGGATTCCTCAAAGAGAGAAAAGAACTTTCTAAGAAAAAACACCAAAACTCTCTCAAACAAAAGCAGCTGCAATGAAGTTCTTTCAAGGAAGATCATCTGAAATCCTTCCCTCTTGTTCTCTTTTTATACTGCTTCAGCAACCACACTGTCTTCAATCAGGTGGGCATACCCACTCAAATTGACAGTTAGTCAATTAACAATCACAGCATATATTGTCTGTGTTCCTAGTGTAGTTGAGATGAAACAAACACATGGGCTCTATCACAGAAATAAAAGATTGGGTGTTTACTGATTTCAGATGAAAATTAGAGAAGATTGACCTTCTGAAATATAATTGCAAAAAGACAGCTTTGAGGGTGAAAAATTTCTTTCTAGGATGGATGCAAAAGTGGGAACACAGTATAAAATTATAAAACCATTCATAATGTTAGAAAACCCCTAACCTGACTGCAAAGAAAAACCATTTGTATAGTCATCTTTCTGTTGCTGGGACAAAAGAGCCGACGCCTGTAAATTAAAGGAGAGATTTTGACTCATGGTTTTAACCCATGGTCAGCTGACTCCCAGGCAGAAACATGACGGCAGAGGGGCTTGGCAGAGGAAAGATGCTCTGCCTTTGGCGGCCAGAAAGTAGGGAGAGAAGGAGAGGCTATTGGTGAAAACACACCTTTCCACGTCACGGTGCTAGTAACCTACGCCTTCTGCTCAGGCCAGGCCCTGCCCCTGAATGTGAGACTTTCAGAGAAAATTTTAGATCTAAATGAGAATGCTTTGCCCCAGCCCCCAGAAGGCTGATGTCCACCTCATCAAAATGTGTTTCGTCCATCCTTAAGTGTTACCAAAGTCTTAGCACTTCTAGTATTATTGAAAAGTCCAAGTTTAACGCCTACTCTGATACCTAAGGCAAACTCTTAGCTTTGAGGCCCTGTAAAAATAAAAAAGCTAAACATGTTCAATGTGCAGTGGCACAGGTTGGACAATGGCATATCAAAAGGGAGGAATAGGGGAGTAAAAATAAATTAGACCAAAGGAAGAAAAAACCCCGCAGAGCAAACATTAAATCCTGTAGCTCTGCATCCAGCACCTGGGTCAGGTTGTGGTGAAATGTGAGCGTTAAGGGTGTGGACAGCGCTGCCCCCATGGCATTGTGGTTGCAGGCAACAGGGCCTCTCTCAGGTGGATCTCTAACTATGGCTTTTCTCAGCAGGTGCTCCACATCGCTGGCTTGTCCAACTTTTTTGGGGACTCCATTACACTTTTGACTTTACTCCCCCAGGTTCACAAACTGCTCTTCCAGGGCCACACTGTTTGGCCTCCGAGGCTTTCTTTTGAAATCTAGATGAAAGCCTTTCGTGATCCATCACTCTTGTGTTTTGATGTCTGAAGACTAGCACCATATGGATGATGCCCAGGTCTGCTGTCACCTGCAGCAGTGCCTGAGCCCCCGTGGATTATGACTGCAGAAGCTTCTGAACGCCTGGATGACTGAGCACTGTGCAATGAATCCTGGGAAATGAATTTCCTAGGTGGACTTTTGTGAGCAGGGATCCAGGGGCTTTCTTTTCTAATGAATATTTTTTGTTCTGTACTTCTGAGTCTGTGCAGGATAGAGCCTTGTTAATTCCTGAGATGCCTTTATTTTTTTTTCTCCCACTCTGGAAAGAATGCATCAAAAACATTCACATTTCTTTTCTTTTTTTTTTTTTTTTAAAGCAAATGATAAAGACCCAGTTTACCAGCTTTTATAAACCTAAGTTTAACATTACACATTTAAACAGTTGTCAAAACTTTACTAAGTTGCCAACATCCATGCACAACTAGAAAATAGCCTTAAATTTGTACGGAACCAGAAATGGATTACCATTAATGCATTAATATTTTTCATTACTAAATACTGAAGAAAATGGAAATTATCTCTGTGGAGGACTCATCCTGAGATGCCTTTAGACCATATGTTTTATTATCCTCATATAAGTGCTTGGCTGCTTTTTAATGTTAATCTTTTTTAGCAAACAGGCTGTCCTTTTCTTCATCTTTGCAAGCATTTTCTCTTTGGTGCGAGAAAACTTTAAAAATCATTTAACTGTTGTTTGCTCCTTATGCTCATTATAAATCTGACTAAAAGCAGCCAGCAGTACTCATGTGACAGCTGGAACACTGGGCTTCCTTGAAATTTTCTCTACAAGGTTAATTAGTCTACTACCCTAATTTTAGTCTCCCTCAAATCCTCACAACATGAACAAAATGAAGACAAATTTTCTGCCAGACCATAGCAGACACATTCTCTAGTTCAACTGTCAATACAGTTCGTGTTCCAAACTAAAACCTCTGGGGCCTGGCCTTTAATTTTTGCGTATCTATGTAGTCTTCTGAGCTCTGACAAGAATTTCCCATCAAGCTCAGCTTATAGCATTTTAGGGCTTTTCTAGCTGGCATTTCCAAATCTTTTCAAACTCCTCCCACAAATCTAAGGGCTTTTGGAGCCATATGTCTAGGTATGGTCACAGCAGTGACTCTGCTCTCGGTAATATCTGTCTTAGCCACCTTCCTATTGCTGAGACAAAATACCTAACACCCACAACTTAAAGAGGAGAGGTTTATTTTGGTTTGACTGGCTTCAAGGCAGAAACATGGTTGCAGATGGGTATGGCAGAGGAAGAGGCATGGGAGGCAGGAGGTAGCGAAGGGAGGACCTAGGGATGGGAATATACTCTTCCAATTCACACCCCTGGTGACTCACCACTTCTGACTGGGTGCTGCCTCTGAACGTGAGACTTCTGGGGGAACATTTTAGACCTATGCCATCACACCATTTTAACAAAAACTGAAACTGTACCCATTGGAGAATAGTCCCCAAATGGAGAATCAGTCAAGGTGTGGAGTTAAACAGTGGTTAGGGTTGGCAGAGCACTGAAATCCTGCTTGCCCTGTAGGTGTCCTCTGCAAACACCTAGAAGGCCATGGAGGGATCTGTTCCCACTTCTGCCAGCTCTCAGTCACTGTCAGATACCTCAGTACTGGCACAATGTGCTCTGTAGTGTAATTTCAAGTCAGGGATTGCAATGCCCCCCTGATGTTCCTTGTTATTGAGAATTGCTTTTGCTATTCTAAGTCTCTTCTGGTTCCAAATGAATTTTAGGAATGTTTTGTTTCTTTCTGTGAGGTATGCTGATTATATTTTGATTGGGATTGCATGAAGTTTGTATAACAGTTTTGGGAGTATGATCATTTTTACTATGTTGGTTTTTCCTATCCATGAGCAAGGGATAGCTTTCCATCTTCTGACACCCTCTTTGATCTCCTTCGGAATATTGTAATTTTCTACATATAGAACTTTTACTTTGTTAGATTGATTCCTAAGTATTTCATTTTTTTGGATGCTACCGTGAAGGGTGTGGTTTCCCTAATTTCTCTCTTAGTGAATTTGTCGTTTGTGTACAAGAATGCTATGATTTTGAGCATTGATTTGCATCTAGCTACACTATTGAATTTGGTTATTGAATCTACTAGACCCATGTCTATCACCATGCACTAAACTAAAATTGAAATGGATCAAAAACCTAACTATTGAAACAGAAACACTAAATCTGCTAAAAGAGAGAAAAGGAAGAACTCTTAAAGACATATTTATAGGCAAAGATTTCATGAACAAAACCCTGATCACACAGGAAATAATACAAAGAATCAATAACTGGGATCTCATCCTATTAAAAAACTTTTGTACAACAAAATAAATCACCAACAGAGTGAAAAGACAACCTGCAGAGTGGGAAAATTTTTTTAATCAGTTGTCCTTCAGATAAAGGACTTATATCTAGAATACATAAAAAACTGAAAAAAAAACCCCAGATCCCTCAAAATTATTAAACAATCAAAAAATGGGCATCTCAGATGAATACACACTTCTCAGATGAAGAAATACAAACAGCAAGTAAATATATGAAAAAATTTTCAACATCATGGGTCATTTGAGAAAGGGAAATTAAAACAACACTGAGATTTCTCTCACCCCAGGAAGTGGCTATTACCAAGAAATCAACCCATAACAAATGCTGGTGGGAATGCTGGGAAAAAGGAGCTCTTTTCCTCTGTTGGTGGGAGTTTAGACTGATGCAACCACTATAGAAATCAGCATGGAGATTCCTTAAACATTAGGATTAGAGGTTCCGTTCGACCCAGCTATTCCCTTGCTTGGTGTCTTCATGGAAGAATTAAAAACATCATACCACAGTGATATATGTGCACCCATGTTTATAGCAGCACAGTTTGTAATAGCTAAATCTTGGAAACACCCAAATGCCCATCAACAGAGGAATGATAAAGAAGATGTGCTTTGTTTTATGTAATAGGGTACTACTCAGCCATAAAGGATAAGTTTGAGACATTTCTAGGTAAGTGGATGCATCTTGAGACCATACTCTTAAGTGAAACAATCAGATTCACATGTGTAAACACTGCATTGTCTCCTTGGTCTGAGAAACTGAAAGAGTAAATAAGGACCAAAATGTACAATAGATACGTGAAAGGGAAGAAATTGTTCAATAGGAAAGAACTAGGGTGAGGGAAGGGGGAAAGGAAGGAAGAGGAAAGAAAACAAACAGTAAAAAAGGATAAAATGGAAACAAATCTTCATAAATAGGGAAAGGAGGAGAAGAGATTGGGAAAAGGAGGAATCAGATACATTAGTTATGGGTACAAATTCCCTATGATGAATATGATCATTATATGTATCTAAAATGTATCAATAAACTTAATTAAAAATAATCTAAAGTCATAATTTTAAAAAGCTGAGTGTAGTGACATGTGCCTGTAGTCCCAGTTACCTGGGAGGCTGAGGCTGGTTGATCACTGGAGACCTAAAGTCTGAGGCTTTAGTGTGGTGTGCAAACTCAGCATCTGCACTGAGTCTGGCATCAGTGCAGTTCGTTCGTCGGAGTGGGAGACCACCAGGCTACTTGTGCTGGTCAGTAGTAGTTATAAGTTCAGTACTTATAAATAGCCACTGTATTTCAGTGTGGACACCAAGACTTTGTCTCTTATTAAAAGATGAAATAACTTCAAAGTTATAGTTTTTATCATGTAATCCTGGTCCTGACCTTGCACTTGGTAAAATCTCCTTGCTGCATGTAGTAAAATCAGCAATGAATCCATTATAATGGGAAGTAATCCTCAGCCTTTACTGAGCCAAGAAATATTTACTGAGTATTTACTATGTTCTGATGGATTACAAAAAGAGTATTACACAAGAACATTTTGGTTTAATGTTTTAGCAGGTATGAGTGTGGTCCCCTTGAAATCTTGAGTCTGCTTTAGGAAGCCTTGATCTTAACTATGTCATTTTTTCATAGTCCTTTGATCTTTAACCGTAAGACCTATGAAATCCAGAAGAAGGTAAAGACAAAACAACATTTAAAAGCACTCCGAATGGGGTTGGGAGGGCAGGAGGGGAACAGCTTTGTGCCTACAGCAGAGTACTGCCTGGGAAAATTGGACTTTGAACTGGGATAGGAATGTGAACCGGGCCTGCAAAATGTCAATAAATATTGCAGCTATTATGCCACGACAGACTGCTCACCAGATAGCCCCAACAATCAGCCCTGCATGCGGCGGTGAGCTGCAGCTTAGCGCTCGAATAACTTCTTTGCATCATTATACCCCTCTCCATGTAACTGTGGAGTTCCCTTTGTCCTCAGCGTCTCCTTAGGAGTCCCGCACAAGCTGGGCCACACTGGTTCTTGTGGTTTGGATCAGAAATGTCCCCCAAATGTCATGTGCTAAAGGCTTTTGGAAGATCATTGTGTCAAGAAGCCTCTAACTTCATCAGCAGATTAATAATTTGATGATTATTGGCAGTTTATGGAAACTCAGGGGTGGGGTCTAGTGGAAAGGAACGGCTCACGGAGACCTGAACATCCTTAGGGAGTACATCTCATCCCTGGTCCCCTCTCCTCTGGATCTTTCTCTTTCTTTCCTTCCTGGTTGCCATGAGATGAACAGCTTTCTTCCAAGAGTCTCTTGCACCGCACTGTTGCAGGCGTGGTGCCTGCCAACCACAGACTGAAACTTCTAAAATAAAACTCTCCTCCTTAGTATTCTCAGATGTTTTGTCACAGCACTGGAAAACTGACTAACACATTGGTGCACTTAGTCAGTTTTTTGGATCTGCTTCCTTGAATTGCAATTCCCCAACAGGAGCAAAACCATCAAAATGGTTATGTTATGAAAATGATATCTAGGTTTCATGCAGTTATGAGCAAAATGCCAAAAACATTCTGCAAAAAACTGGAAAAAATAATAGTACAATTTATACAGAACTGGAAGAGGCACAGAATAGCCAAAACAGGAGAGATTACAATTCCAGGGGTCAAGTTGTACTACAAAGCTACAGTAAGAAAACGAGCTGGCACAAAAATAGACATGCAAACCAATGGAACAGAATAGAAGACACAGAAATAATGCCATTCACCTTTAGCCATCTCCTGTTTGCAAAGGGGCCAAAAATACGCACTAGACAACAGGTGGACTGTTTGACAAATGGTCCTAGGAAAACTGGTTATCTGTGTGAAGAAGAATGAAGTGAGAACTATGTCTTCACCCTGTGTAAAAATCAAATAAAAAAACCTAGATATTAAGACAGAAACACTGAAATCACAGGAATATAAGTAAGGGAAAACTTGAAGCCGTAAAAATAGGGAGGGACTTCCTGAGCAGACCTCCAATAGCTCAAGAATAAAGCCATGGATCAACAAATGGGATATTAAATTACATATCATTACCCATACTAATAAAAACAATATTCCATGTGACATAAAGTGATGCAAAATAAACATTCATTTAAATGTGATTGGGGCCCGGCATGGTGTCACATACCTGTAATCCCAGCACTCGGGAGGCTGAGGCAGGAGGATTGTTGGGAGTTCGAGACCAGCCTGGGCTGCAAAGTGAGCTCAAGGCCAGCCTGAACTGCATAGTGAGACTCTGTCTCAAAAAAAAAAAAAAAGTGATTGAGTTATATTCAGATTCTGTGATAGATTGACAATGGGTGGTCAATTTTTAACCCCTAGCTGAACTGAGTAAGCATGGTGCTGGGTGTGAGAGGCCCACCTGAGGACTGGTGCCAGCAGCATATGAGGCAGAACTGGAGAAGAGAAAGAGAGGCTGTTGGGAGTTGAGAAAGGCTGTTGGAGCTGGTAGAGGCTGTAGGAGCTGTTGGTTCTGTTGGAGGAGCTTATCATGCTGGCTTTCCTGATGAACTCGGATGTTTCCATCCTCTGAGGAGCTTGGGACCTTGTTGGTACTGAGAATAGCTTCGGTTCACTTTGGGAGCACTCTGGTCCTTACTCTGAGCATGGCTTCCTGGCTCCGGAGGGGAAGAAGGTGCACAGCTCAGTCTCCTGAAGAAGCTTGCTGCACTGACTTTCCTGATGGGAACTCAGCTTTCTTCACCACTGGAGGAGTTTGGGACCTTGCTGTTGCTGAGGATGGCTGTGGTACCTTCCGGGGGAGCTCTGGTTCTGAGCATTGCTTCCTGGCTCCAGGGCAGATCCCTCAGCCTGCTAGCACAGATCCTTTACCCAGCTGGCATAGACTTCCTAGATTCTGCCACTGACCTTACACCTTCACAATGCAGATCCATGAAATAGGCCTCCTGAGATACTGTTATGGGCTCCGGGCCTCCAGCTGGACTCGGGGGAGGCACTATTATGAGCTCTAGGTCTTCAGCTGGACTCATGCGGGACATTATCATTGGATCCAGGCCCTTGGCTGGATTCTTGGTCTATTTCTTGTTCTGTAGAACAACCTGTGTGGACAGGTTTCCCGCACTATTTTGTATATCATTCTTTGGGTAACTATTATAAATAATCCTATAAAATATATATCCTGTGTTATATTGTTTCCCCGTGCAAAAATATGCCCCAAACCAATACAGATTCATTCCATTCCTGAGAAAGAACTGGTCTTCTACAATCTCGTCTCTTCAGTTAGTGTTCCAAAACTTGCAGGTAGGACTTCCGGGAAGATGGCGACCGGGTAGGCAGCAGAGAGAGAACCTCCCAGAGGATTACCACCCAAACAATGAAATATAACAATATGAACACAGAAATAAGGACTTCCGGGAAGAAGACGACCAGCCGAGAGAGCGAGTGCGGAGGGAAGAACAGCTTCAGCTCCTGAACCCGACAGAGAACGCGCTACTGGGACAAACTGCACCAAACCGGGCAGCGCTCCGGGATCCCGCTCGGAACCCCACCCCGCAGCCAGCGCTGCGTGAACTGGAGCAACAGAGACCGGCCGGCGGGATTTCTGAGTCGGGGAAAATCTCCATCCAGGGAAAAACATCTGAACGGCACTCCTGTCTGCACGATCACAGGGTGAGTTAAGTGCGCGCTCTAACCGGTTTTTCCTGAATCGGGAAGAAGCTCAGCCCAGCAAGAGACATCAAAGCAGCTTCAAGGACTGCGGGATCCCCCGGGTGGGAAGACCT